>CM031235.1:4906267-5002255 GCA_018340775.1 Taxus wallichiana var. yunnanensis | reverse complement strand
ACTATGTTTAGTCTTGTCGAAGTGGTGGCGGGATGATTCGGGATGAGAGGTGATGAAATTGTATTACCGATATGTATTTTGCGAAGCAGAGGCTAAATGTTCCGAAAAGTCAAAGCAACTCGTTGAGTACCGCTTGGTGGCCGGATAAGGCAACACGCTTATCATAATGTGACATTATTATAAGTTGATTTTATTAAGTAATTGAGCTTTTACTTTATTTTGTGAGGACCTAAAGCAACTTTTCTTGATTGCCATGCTTTACAATTTTGGGCATTTCCTTGGTTTGTGGCACTAACATGGGGATTTTGATACTAACTATGGCTATTTGGCCATTTATTTTTCTTGAATTTGGGTCTTCTTTTAAATTTGGAATTTTTACCGCCTTGCCCAAGGCTTGTACTTTTGCCACTGGCACTTTGATTGGATCGTTGTCTGGTTCTATTGCCGTGATGTGTGGAATAGGGTCATGGGATGCACCATAGAATGGTTGGACCTAAGGACCCGCTTCGTTGTATAGGGTATGCCCAAGGAGTACGAGATAACTAGCGGGTTGTTGAACCACGCGTTATTATGTCACTTGGGTTAGGAGTGTTCGAACTCTATGTGTCTTGGACCATAGGGTCAACCGCCTCCATGAGGGAGGAATAAGAGTTTGAGGGAGGCATAAGAGACTTGAGGAGGCATAAGAGTTTGAGGAGGCATAAGAGTTTGAGCAAGACATAAGAGACTTGAGGGAGGCATAAGAGTTTGAGGGAGGCATAAGAGACTTGAGGGACGCATAAGAGTTTGAGGAGGCATATGATATTTATCTGTATGGTTGATGTTTCGGGATATATGTTGAGTTATTGTGATGTTTGGTAGTGGTCTTTTGATGTATGTGTTACTCATGTCGATGGATATGTGTTGTGATGTTGTGGATATGTCATTGATTCCCTTGTGGACACTATGTACCACTGTAGCATGGTTTGGTGTTATGTGAATTTTTCATCGATGCAAATAGAGGAAATGTACGGTAGATTGTAGTACTCTTTTGGTTGAGTATTTTGTATGTCAGTCATTGATGTGTGACGAGTACTATGTTATATGGATGTGCCTATTCTATTATGTATCTGAGTAACCTTTTGTAGTGTAATACAATCTTGAAGTATATACTTGCGTGCTTGAGAATTTGTAGTGTCTTGTGAACGATAGGGTGTTGTGTTAGCTTGATTCATGTTGGGCACCCACAATAAGGAATAAACCAAAACTCTTCAATGATGAAATTTTTAAAAGAAATTAAACTAAGAATAATGTTAATGGAAAGGAACTAATGAAATAATAAATAAGAGGGAACTACCAATCTTCACAGAACCTTGGAAGTTAAAATTTCTACCAAATGTTCCTAAGGCTACCTTGTGGCCGTGCTTTAATCAACTAAAATTTTAAACCATAGGGTGTACTTTCTCCTGTACCTGTTCTTGGTTGCGAACCATTTCTTTTCCGTTGTGTTATATCGCATCGAGGACGATGCTTTCTTAAGGGGAGGAGAATGTAATACCCACCAAGTTGGCTCGGTGTCAATGTGGAATGCCACAATTACATTGGCTTGGTTGAAAATATATAATGTGGTTTAATGGAGAGTTAGTTGAAATCTCATAGACTTGTAAATCTGTCACAATGTCGGCTTTATCACCTTCTTGGCATGGAGGGTGGAGTTATTAAAGTCTGATGTGATGGACTCCTCTTTCAGTGGCCGCGACTCACCGATTTTTCTCGATTTGCAAATCTTCCTTGCTTCTTGTTTGACTGCTTGATTATCCTCTCGGACCGCGTGAGATTTCCTTGGTTAGACTGCGCGTGGAGTGGTTGAGAGGTGTTTTTCTGGTTACGTGGGCAGAGAGCCCATGGAAATCTGTTCCGTCAAGGCGTTTTTCTTGATGGTTCCTCCTGGTCGGTGGAATATGATGGATTCGAAGCAGCTGATGGATTCGCTGGCAGACCATCTGGCTCTGTATTACTCTTCCGCTTCTGCTGCAGTTTCTCCTGCTTCAAATTATCAGTCGCGCAACAACATATTGAGGTGGATGTCGATGCTGAGCACAGAGCAAAGACAAGCCACCCTCACAACAGTAGATGACTCAATGGTCGCCATTCTCTTGCAAATGCAGACCCACATTCAAAAGCACGGTCCGAGTTATTCTTATCCTTCTGCCAGACGTGCCTGTTAAAAGCAAGATGAAACCCCAGCACGGGGCCATTGTTGATGTTGCGCTTCCCAGCCTGTGTTACAGAAAGGCCAAGGGCCTCTTATCAGGGCCAACTCGACAACCAGGCCGAGTGAACTTTGACGGACAGCCTCAGGCTTTTCAGTTCCATGGAGGGCCAGATTTTAGTTCCCGAAATTTCCCCCTTGATTCCCTGTCGGTGGCGGAAGATCTCGCGAAGGACGTCGATCGATTTGTCTGTGTTATGGATGCCATTTCGATGGCGAGTTTTTAAGAAGCAAGGGGTCTTTCGTAGCTTCGAAATGGAATTGGGAGGAGCTGCCATGGCTCAGGGCTAAAGGTTATTATAGCCTAGCTGCTTTCGTCGCCAATAAGCTTGAACTCTTGCTCAGGTTGTCCAACTATGTTTTTATCTGTTCAGTATCGAATGCATCCTCAAATTCGGGATTCTCCTTCAATTTTTGTTTTCAGAATCGAGTATGTGACAGTGAGAGTGTTACCAGGAGACCTGATGAAAATTATTGCAAAGATTCTCTACTGAGACCTTGCTGGTTTTACGATGTAACTCATGGAAGAGAATCTCATAGAGGCGGATCTGTTTCATATCAGAATATTCATGAAGCACATTTGCTTTGCAATTATATGAGCTGCTTCAACGAGTCACCAAGTTGGCAGGCATAAAGGTTTCTGTTGGATTTATCACACCTTCAAGCTACAGCTGAAATGTTTACACCGAGAGTTTGATGTTGTCCTCAAATATCACAAGAGGAAGGATAGATTGGTTGGTGTATCTGAGGAAACAACTACCGGTGTTCACAGGCTGTACCAGATGCAAGCTAATGGATCGCTGCTCTTCCCTGCTATTAATGACAATGATTCTGTTACCAAGAGCAAGTTCGATAACTTGTACGGATGCAGGCACTCTCTGCCAGATGGTCTGATGAGAGCCACTGATGTGATGATTGCTGGCAAGGTTGCTGTTGTCTGTGGATATGGAGTCTGTACCAAGAGAGTTTTTGGTTTTAAAGCCATCTTCTTTTGCTTATTAAACGTATGCCCTGGTTTTGTTTCTTTTGGTGACCTGCTCACGCCATTTATTGGCTGGCTGCGTGAGGATTGGGTGGAGAATATAGTTGGGTTTGTGGGCAAAAGGAAAAGAGGGTCTTTAGCTATAGGAGCAGGTACAGATCTTCTTTGGATATGGCAGTCATGACGATGGTTGTGTGGGTTTCTATGGTGGTTGTGATGCTCTTCATAGCAGAGTGCTTCTATCTTCCCGGAGTTGCTCCGAGGATTCCAAGAAGGCATGTTTCAATCACCCCTTTCCTATGCCATGCATGGCCATTAACAGAGTTTGGACCTTCAGCAGGCTGAGGAAGAGAAGTTACGCAAGTTGTGTTGCTGTTTCGAGCCCTGGTCGACGTGCTTGTTGGATTGGAAGAATTCTAATCAGGCATGTTAAATCTACTCCTTGTAATAGTTTTCTACCTTCTTTCAGTATCTTGAAATGAATATTCTTTCCTCTTGAATGGCACCTAGACAAAATGTTTTCGTGGTTGTTTTTATCGCTGCTGATTGTGTTGGTTGTTCCCTTAAATCTCGTTCCAATTTCACTTGGTTTTACTTGGAATGTTCTTTTCCTCTCTTGTAGCTTACTCTATTTCATAATTGTCTAAATGAGCTACTACAATATTGAGTAATGCAGTCTAGTTCGTAGGGAAGGAAACGTTTTAGAGTTCCGTTTGCTTATATGACTCTCTTTTAAAAAGAATTCTGTGATGGTATTTATAATTGAAGGTTACTAAATGGAAGGTTAAGCCTACATATCTCTTTTTGTTTGAATAAATACGTATTTCCTGTTTAGGGCTCTCCTGTTTTGCTAAAGGTACATTAATAGTGACATTGTGTTCTAAAACTTGTTTAAGCCTGTGGGCATTCCTTACTTTTTGCTTAATTAGAAAGTGGCATTAGGGTTTTGTTTTAGAACTGTACATGGTTGACTTTTGTACCCAGTTCTAGGGATGAATAACGACATCTATTTTGGCCTCTACGTGTTGAGAATCACTTTACCTACTTCTGGTTCAAACTCTTGTTTGATTAAAGTAAGGGGGAAACATTGTAAGTTTAATTGAAGGAAATCTCTTCAATTTTTATTAAGGGTCGCAAGCAAGTTATTAATAGCTAGACTGAAACAAAAGTTGTAGGTGAATCCATGGTATTGGACTCATGAACTCGTTTCCTGTTAGATAACAGCTGATTACAGTGATAATACAATAGGTGGTTATTATATTCATCTGTTTGATATTTGCTAGACATGTCCTTGATAAGCCCACATGGATCGGGTAAAATTTTCCATCTTCTATACCATTGGCAAGGAGCTCATAGAACTTCTAGGCTTCGAGGCGCACTTTGCGTAACCTTCCTGATGGATATGTGTGTTGGTTCTTATTTTTGTGCTTGCACTCGTGGTAGGGTCTTTTGAGTCTAGGGCATCGTTGGTGTTTTACCCTCTGCGTATCGAATCCCTTTGTTTCGGACTCGAATATCTTATTCTTCGAACTTGGTTACTAAAAGTCTCATTTTGTGGCTTTGTTAAGGAAATCAATTTTTATTTTTATTTTAAAATACTTATTGGCATTGTCAGAAATATATAAAAATTATTAACGACTTTTGGGTTTAGCCTCCCCTTATATTATGTAGAGAAGTTGACGTTTAGGATAAGGTTTGTTGGTAGAATAATGGCCCTTTTTGTGTCTCCTTTGTACGCTTTTGGAAGAGTGGTTTTGTTTTGTTAACTAGTTCTACGTTTAAGAAATCCTATAAGAAGGTAGTGGTAAAACTCCTTGGTTAAAACTGAAACTATAGTTGTTTTTTCTTTTAAGGGTGTCGAACCCTTATTACTATGAAGCCTCCCCCTAGGAGATTTGGATAACGTCGTTTTGTTTCGCGCCTACGATCATAATTAGTATGTTTTGTCTTCTCTTGGACCTCTTTAGATGGATGGATTGAGTATTGGATTCCAATCACGTAACCCATAGGATTACATGAAGGAAATATAAACACTCTTGACCTTCTTGTTCCTAACCCATAAGGTCTTGCCTTGTTTTATGTGATTTTGTTCTTACTAGTATTTGACTTTCTCCTTGTTGGTTGGTTTAGATTTCTCTCTCATGCGAATAATTTTTGGAGTTGTGGGTTGTGTTTTAATCCATTTTTGAATTAGAACTTTTCTTTCTTGATATTGTTAAATGTTAGCTTCTTTGTTGCTGTAATGTGTAGCCTTAACATGCTCAGTTCTCGTGAACTCGATTCTAGCTAGTATTTGTGCAGATGGATTATGCGAGTAGATTAAAGGAAAGAGTTGTAAAGGTTTCATCGGTGTAATTTATGAAGTTCCTTGTAAATATGTCAAATGTGAGGTAAATTTTGTAATAGTGCTTGCGAAAAGAAGTTTAGAAGACCTCTTTCCTTGGGTTGTTCTGAAATTTCGTGATGATGTTGTCTTGTCCTTTTGTAGGTAAACTGGTAACTTACCTTGTGAGAAATAGTATTCAATCTTTACATTGATATGAGTATTGTAGAACTTTGATCTTGAGAATAAATTGTCAAGTTAAATCTTTCTAAGACTGAGTGACAATAATTTCATAAGTAAAGTAAAATGGGTCGGTTAACCCTTAAAGAAGCTAAACAAAAATAATAATTTTATATTCAACAAATAAATGTAGAGGTGATCTACTTGAAATCAAATAATTCCATGAGTGATCAAAAGGAGACCATCCTTTGTGAAGTAAAAATTTTATAACTTGATATCCCTAGCTACACTAGTGAACATTATCCTTTTATGGTGAATTCTTAGAATGATCCTCGGGTGAAACAAATTGTTAGTTGATATAAGATAATAAGATTTAATAAGTAAGAGGAATCGGTTTTGAAACCATGCCATCTGTCTCTCAAACATTTGAAAGGTAAATTGTTTTCTTTTGTAAAAATCATCCAATGAAGCCTAAGTAAAATATTTAATAATTTTCGATAAATCCTCAAGCTTCAATAAAAAACCGGGTTAATAACTAATGAGGCCTTGAAGATGATTTCAACTCAACCTCCTTCTTCTTCTAACCTTCTTCCAAGGTGCTTTGTCCTTCTTCTCTTAAGTATGTTGAACGTAAACCCATGTTGTCATATGGGCATGAACAGGTTCTAGTAGAGTAAGTGTTAATAGATGGCCTTGCGGAATTAAATTCCCCCTTTCTCTAAATAAACGAATTAAACAAATAAATGTCATAATAGAGAAGATTTAAAGTTAATTACTCAGTGAAAAAGGAATAAACTTAGCTTGGTAAGATGAATTGTATGAATCATATCTTGAGTCTCCTTGAAAACGTAAGCTAAGAATTGCATGATGTCTTTTAAAAATAAATAACCCTCAAGAATATCTCATTGTGGATGGCCCTAATCGTAGGTGTGTTTTGTGGTTGGACTTCTATGTTGTCATGTCTAAAAGAAAAGTAAATCATCCTTGAAAGGTGTGAACTTTTCATGCGCCTTTAGGGCCATCCTGTATCAAGTTGTTCACAAAGTGTTAGTTGTATCCTTGGTGATGACATGTTGCATCATGTTATGTGTCAAGCAAGTCAAAAAAAAAAAAGTTATCCCTGTATTTCTTTGTGTTGTTCGTGTGTGGAAATTTTTGGGTCGTTACACATTCAGAGTTATATTTGATAATTAAAGAAAATAAAATCAATTACGCTTTGAGTTAAGACTCAACCCGTGTATTTTCCCGATAATAACACCACCTCCGTAATTGTTATCAAAGCAAGAACCTTTTGTACCTTTGGTTGTTCTCTTCATACTGCATATGTAAGAATAACATAAATAGAAAATTAAGAGAAGCTGAAATGAAATACAAATAACATTGTGAAAAAATCATATAAGCCATGAAATGTTCAATACCGATTATCATGGCTTCCTTATAAAAATCATTATGCTTTAAAATAGTGACAAAACAAAAGAGTAGTAAAATGTCGATAATAATAAAATTAATTAATTTTTGCAAAATTTTATTTTAGGATAAATCTAATTATAGGATGCATATTGTAGACTTTTTACTTAAGAAATCTTATTAAATTGATGAAGATAAATAAATAATTTTTTAACGAAATTAGATATATTTTTCAACGCATTGAAATTATTTTTATAATTCTAAATTATCTTTGGATTTGGTTCTATTGGAGAACATATTGAAATGTAACATTTTATATAACTAGTACAAATGTCTTTAAAACATCTAATTGAAGAATACCAATAGCTATCAATCCGACTCTCTTATCATGTGCTTTATGTATATCATAATGATCAATAATTTTATTACATTCTCTTCATATTTAACACTTGTTGATGACCAAAAGATTAGTTAGCAAAAAGGATCTAAAACTCTACTATATGATTAAGGTATTATTTTTGTTGATTCACTTATCAAAATGCAAAATAAACATTTTATTGTTTATTGATTTCTAAAAGGTGGAAGAAAACTCCTACATGACCATTAAATAGACATCAAGTGACCATTAAATAAACATCAAACTTCTTAAATAAAATAAAAATTATATGGTCACACCAACAAATCTCACTCTTTGTTGTCATTATAGAATGACTATGGACATAAAAAATACCTATCAAAATAATCATAATTTTAGTTCTAGAAATACTAAAAGGTATTAAAATATAATTATGGTATAGAGATTTAAGAAAATGGCATTGAATTAAAAACTCAAAGAGTTTTTCAAAGTTTATTCCAAAAACAACGAGCGATGCGGAAAAACAACGTAGCAGTTGTTAGGATTTTGTGGCAAAGCGCAAAGAATCGTTGAAATCAATCCCATGCACCCAATCGCACATATACCTACTACACCTCTTACATAGAGGTAATCATGGTTGATCTCCCGCACGGCCATTCTACGTGTTGATCTTGAGATAACTTGCACTCATGAGATAAATAGAATCTTTGGAAAATTTTTCAGCCCATACCAATAATGCAAGAAACAAATATATTTCGATGAAATCGTGGCGTATTAAAGCGACCAAAGAATCGATTATCACCATTGAACTCAATGAGATAAAGAAAAAGAAAAAAAAGTACAAAATGCTTTAACAAATCTACAACAAATCAGAATTTCATATGTATGAGTTTCTAAGTCGAGAGCCTCGTGAAAAGGAATTGTAAGTCTAGGTAAAAGAACAATGAAATGTGAAAGAATAGAGTAATTCTCGATTGGAATAACATAGATCTAATATGTTTGGACAAAGACTTTGGTTGTTTGGTAGATCGAGTTATTCATAATACCATGGAGCCCAAGTTTCAACTTTTATTTGGAGGATTCAATAGTATGTCCAATTTACATAAGACTATTTAATCTTCAAGTTTTTTTGCGGGTGAAATTCTTTTTTTTAAGGATTAGAAAATTTCTTCTAAAATTTGAAATAAAAAATATATGTTGTGTGTGCAACTTTTTTGTTCAAATGAATGTAAGAATGCTTTTTTTCTAGAAGAGTATAAGCTAAAATCCTCAAAAGTAGATTTGTTTGAACAACTATATCACAAAACCTCCCTTTTTAGTTCTATACAGTGCAAAAACTATAGACATTTTACTCGGGAATGTGCATCCATTAATATAAAAGAAGTATGTTTGTGCTGATGATAAGAAGGAATACTAGTTCATGTGTCGATCTAAGCTCCAACCTTTTCGCAATTTTAGATTTGACCTTGGTGCATGACCTTAAGCGAAATAAGACTTTGACATCCCCAAAACCTCTAAAAAGACCTCTTGGCATGAAACATGCTAATCAAAGTACAGTGTCATTTTAGTTTCTTGTTAAAATCCTTAATTCGTTTATTGAGGATCCTTTTCCATCCTCTTCTAACTTTGGTATTATGTCAACTCTTTTAGGGGATTGCGCGAGTTTCAATCCCATTCTATATCCCTAAGAAAAGTACTATTATTACCATTTTTGAGTGTTGTTATTGTTTGTACACTATTTTACATTTGTATACCTATCTTTAACAAATGGCTCTTTTTCTTTCCATACATTAATATATACCAACTGGATACCTTTTTAAAAAAACTAGAGAGTAACCTTTTTCAATATTATAATACATCAATGTGTTCTAATAAACAAACAAAATTCTCATAATAAAAAATCTACTTTTAATAAATCTTTTCCATTAAAATTTCGTATATTGATTTGTTTGTTATAATTTAATAATGCTATTATTTTTATTTTTGGTTAATTGGTAAAAGGAAGGTTTTGGCAGGGTCCCTACCCTGTTACATCATGGATCTACAATCTAGCTAAAGCCATTAACGTTTCAAGAAACTAGAATCTGAAACAACAGGAACGACCAGTTCAGGAGCGGTCTAAAACTAGGGAAAACTAATAAAAACCTGAACTAGAGCAGCAAGCAACCTAAGCGCAAAGAGGACATCTAGAATTTCATACCATGACTCCTAGTCATGGCGGGATGAATGGTGTGTGGCATTTTATTTTTAACCCTTGTCCATCCATCATCTCCCTCGTTCGAAGCTATAATGTGCACCTTCCCCAAAGATTTAGTAATCATAGAGATTACTTTGTCGTTAACATTCTTCGTAAGGGGACTCACTTCCTTTGTTTCATACCAAATTAATAGTGGTTCCCACCTGTAATGTTGTTACATTAAAATCATTCTAGGTCCACTCGAGAATAGAATCATTCAATATCGGATCCACTAGTATGGCCTCATATCCCCGGCTGCAACCGCACGTAATGCCATTTTATCGTGGTCTATGACTGGTTTTTATGTGAAATGGTGGCATTTACTCTTGCGCATCCACCATCAGAAGCCTGAGTGGTGTCTTTTTTATTCTGCCCCACGCAACCTGCATTCAAAGCTTTTCCACGATTAATATCCACCTTGTAAACCAATTCAATCAGAATCGGTGAATTTGAAATTTGTTTGGGCGGGATAACCTCCACCTCCGACTCCATCTTATAACTTTCAGTTATGAGATCTCTTGCTTGGTCAAGATTTGTGATTTGCTCCATGTCCTCATTTTTTAATGTAGTGTCCACCACAGCACTCATTGAACCATCCACAAACAATTCCATGATCAACTCCTTGTCAGCAGTTTGAGCGGCCACATTTGCAGGTTGTGAAGCCACGATAGGGGACTCCATCCTCCCGCACGCAAGTACCGAGCCAAGCACCACCATCTGTTCCATATCTTGTTTGATACAGTGGTGGGTTCCTTTTCTCCTTGCAGTCGTAAGATCCATGACAACCCTTCCTGCACTTGTCGCAAAACACAGGTGAATCCTCATATATGAGTTTTTGCCTCCATACTCCATCTCTAGATTCCAAGTTAATGGCCTCCGGAGGTGAAGAACCCACTGAGATATTAATACACATTCTTGCTGCAATGAATCTGGACCTGGCTGTTGTGGATGGATTAAGAGCAATTAGATCCCCCATCGATTTAGCTATTCCTGCTAACACATCAACTTCCTGAAATTCTAGGGGCAGCCCAAGGAGCTTTACCCAAACAAGACACATTGTCGGTTTGTGGGTTTTATCTTTTGTCTTTCATCGAACTATGGAGAGAGTGATTCTCCCATAGAACCAAGGTCCACCCTGCATAACATGATATAGGTCTTCTTCAAGGGAGAAGACGAATAGGAATATTTTCTCAGATGGGGAAAACATGGTGAATTGTCTCAAAATATTCTATTTCTTCTTGGTCTAGCTCCTTACTTGATCAATATTTTACCTCATCCGAGAGAAAAACCCCATCAAGGAAAATCTATACCTGCCACTGGCTCTATCTACAACAGTATCTGGGACCTTCAGCCATGATAAGTCATGTTTCCATTTTGGATTGAGCCTTTGCACTGGTTCATGCTATCGTTTCCTAAAGATTTATGCAGTCCACAAGCTTTCCTCGTCTACCTCTTCAGCATATGTTTCCTCTTGTAGTCTGCCCACTTTTTATTATTATTTTCTAAAAGATTCTTTACAAATATTTTAATATTCAAAATGATTAAATTGTTAAATACAAATATCTTATATAATAACATCATAAATAATGGTATTAATTTTTGAAGTATTTATATTTAATCAATAAAGATATTATAATTATATTAAAGAAATTTCAATTACATAGAAACCAACATTCTTATTTAGGTTTTTTAATTACATATTATTAATTCATTTTTTTATCAATATGTAATTGTTTAAAATTATTACAAAATATTGAGAGTACTCTAGCTTAACTTGCATTTCAAAGTGAAGTTAATGATAAATTTAGTTAGGATGAGTGAGTAAATAAGTGAACAAAGTTTTGTAAAATCATAGAAACAATTTTAAGAGTGAAATTCATTTTAGTAAAAAGAAATAGTCTACCAATAAATCAAAGAGGAAATAATGAACATACATTTTAGGTAATGGAATTTTATCCCCAACATTTAATTACCGAATGTAACTATTTGCTTAATAAAATAATTTATTTTAATATTGTATTATATTTGATGAAATGAGAGAGAGGAAAATAGACAAGAAAATAAACCAAAAATTTAATTTTGGTTCTATTCAAAGATCTTTAACTCACTAACATATAGATATATGGAAGAGCTTCATTGCTTCACGCCTTAAATCTAATTATATATTTGAATCTCGTATAGCTCCCGATGAAGGATAAGATAACTTGATAAACCACCAAACTAGCAATAAACAATGATAAAAATATTTCAACAAAATTTGCCTAATGGAAAAGAAAAATGGATTTCCTTGGAATCACCCATGTGCAAGAGTTAAAAGTAATGGACAGAAATGAAAAACATGGTTGTGGAATAAGAAACAATAATGTGGTCGGCGGTTGGAATAGGTGGTTGGTGGTTATCACGATTACATATTACAACATTCATTAATACTTGTGGAGAGGTGAAATTTTACTAAGGAGAGAACTTACATGGGATTTTAATAAGAATTTAAGTTAACAACTTTCATACGGAGAATATTAAGCGATTGTCTTCAAATAGAGAAAAAAGACGGTCGATAAAAAATACAATAAATCCGGAAAAAAAAAACGGTCTCACTAATTTTCAAGAGACTACTAAAAACTTTCTAAACAATACTAGAAAATGAAAATCCTTTTAGTTGCTGATTATAAAATCATGTATGTTTTCATAATTTTATTATTTATGGTATAAAATAATAATAAATATCATAATTTTTAAGATCCTGCATTTTAATATCTTACCACCGAAAAAAAAACGAAGTTCAAAACGATTGAATAAAAAATATGGAAAAAATTCAAAAAATCTTTAAGATTTCACCGTATTAATAACTATGCATGAATTTATGCATTGTATAGAATGTTATTGTTAATAAAAAAATATTTTTAGGGTGATATGTTGGCCATGTGTGAGCATTTGAGATTTTTGGGGTCTTGGACTAGAGTGCTCACTGCAACAAGTATATGGGCATTTTTATGGATGAAACCAAAGATCCTTCCACTTCTATTTTTGAGATGAAATCCGGTTCTTCCACCTCTTTATATAAAGATTGACCATTTGCTTCATCAAAAATTGAGCCTTTCACATCCTGCTTCATATCGTTTATAGATTCGTTGTTGCATTGTACTTCTAAATTTAAGTTTCTACACCTACCTCTCCCTCATATTCACAAATGAGGAGGAACTCATCCTCAATTACATAGTTTTCATTTACCATGGCTACTACGATATCAACTTTATTTCTCACATTGTAATAGATTCAACCATGATATGCCTTTTGTAACTTAAGCATGCTCTCGTGGATCTTTTTACTATTATAACCACTTGAAAAATCAATTGATCTGTAATTTGTTGAATCACAAATAATGATTTTGTATCCTCTTGTCTATTCTATTTGAAGAAAATTTTCTCATCTAGTGATAATTTGTTGTAGGTTTTCTAATATGCTAGTTCAAGAATCTATACTCAACATATTCCTAAAGCTCTTCGGAGCATATAAAATCTCTCAATTTATGATATCTACCAAAAATCAAATTTTTTTACCTACTAATAAATGTGGTTAATTCCACAGACCAAGGTATTTAATTAGTTAAATCCAAACAATAAACATACTAAAAATACTCATATAACAACTTTAATTCACTTAGATATATCACAGCTACTGCTGTTCATAACATCCTTGTTGTGTATTATATGAACAGACTAATTTTATTAAAGAAACTTGCATAGACATAGAACTAATATATATGAAATAAAAAAACTAATTTATGTCAATATATTGTAGATATACAACTTGTTTTTTTGTTTTATTTTGGACATATTCTTGTCTTTTCTCTTTGCGCTAGTGCACATTCAAGATTTCTCTTTTCTTATCCTTTTTGTTTTGAAATATTAAACATTAGGATAACCTTGTAGAAATCCCAAGCCATGAAATGTTGAAATAACAATTTATTATGAGAAAATCTAACTCTAATATCAAATGGTGGAATGAAGGAGAGAAAGAGAGATACATAAATAATTCAGAATATTAACTTTGATGCTATTCAGCTAAAGAATAAACCTTCACAACTTTTACATAAAGATATTTGATAGAGCTTCGTTGTTTCATGTCTTGACTTCAAAATACGTAGAGCTACTTTTTTATATAGATCCTCGTGAAGAATGACGCAACTTGCTACACTATCTAACAAAATATAGACAATAATAAAGATATTTAAACTAAATTTTCCTAATGTTAGAGAAATATAAATTCCACATTTGTTTAGAATCACCCATGAGCAAGAGTAAAAAGTGAAATAAATGGAAAACCACCCGACTACATAATAAGTTAAAAGTATGTATTACAAGTTGGGATTAGATATTGGATCAATATGATCCATTTAAGATTTATACTATCGTAATGTTGTCTGATATTATCTATTTAAAATGTTTACTACAAGAATTAGAGATGTTGAGAAGAAGATAAACCATTGAAATACATGTAAAATTATTATGCTAGGTAACATTCAATCCTTCTAAAATACAGACTTTTAGCACAATCCACTTGAGAATAAACATCCAAAGTATATTATCCTGAACCAAATCATCAATATTCTCAATTTTTTGGGATGGTTTGGAGTCATATCCATGAGAAGATTAGAAATAAAGGTATACTTTTCGGCCTTTAGAATAGTCAATAAAGAAAGAATTGTTGATTATCTTCTACTCACTTGAACCCACACCAATTTTATTACCAAATGAATGAAGAAGTTTGTTATTTTTGGTTCAACATTCATGAATTTTCATCAAAATAGTGAAGCATTTCCTAGATTCAATAGAACGAACATGATAAAATTGAAAGGACGTTAAACTTATAGGCCGCTAATTCATTAAGAAATTGGTGCAAACCTCCTTATTGTTGAATTTGATTTTTTCTTTTTGGTATTCAAAATTTTCATCCCCAAAACATTCCAAATATAGAAACAAGCCAAAGCAAGGAAGAGGGGTTGAACATGTTTTGTAAAGCATCTCGAACCATAAATCATCCCACGAATTCCATAATTACACCTACCCTTTCTAGGCCCTTGTAAATGGTATTTTTAGTTATCTCCACATTCTACTTCTCCATTACATATATTCATCCATTTTATTGAGTTTTTCTAACCTATGCCTATATTTTTCCTACTTTACTAATTAAAATTTAATTGTTATGGTGATAGTGTACTTATGTGTTCAACAACTATAGGTGTGGATTTAAATTTTGTTTGCATCAATTCATTGTATTTATTTGACTATTTTTATTCTTTCTTCCTTTTATATTTTTCGTTAATTTTTTTCTATTCACTATTATTATTTCTTCTTCTTCACCCAAGATGCTTTAGTTCCGCTTTTTTCTCACTCGAAACTAGCTAATTTACTCTCTACCTTGCTTAATTTATTTCCATTTCTATGTATTTATGTGAACTATTACAATACACTCTTACCTAGAGCCAAAGCATCATTACTACAATTCTAGTCATTTTCTTTATTTGTCTATTTAATCCTTGATTTAAGTTCCTTAAGTTTTGTGTCCTAATTTGTTGACCTTTAGCATTCATTTTGTGTAATAAAGTGTGCCATTAGGGTCAAATAAGAATTCAATAAATCCTTAAATATATAAAAAATAATTGTGGAATTAGAAAGGAAAATTATGAGGAAAATATGAATTTAAGGAGAATTTACGTCTAAAGGTAGAATTTCAAGCATTTAGAGAAGACAATCTAGTAGTTACTTTGTTTCATTAATTGAAAATTAAAAATTTAGGTATGGAAACTTTTGTTAAACTAGCTTATCTATTGTAATCACTAAACTATTATCACCTTTCAAGCCGCTTTAAGTGTCGGATCTTTAACACATTATTATTGTTAATTTCTTACAAAATTTATTATAACATAAGTTAGGCTTAAGACACATTTATGTTGTAAGACCCTAATGTGACTTAGTCTACGGCACCTTTACATTGCATCACTTAAAATTGACTTGATTTAAGTTGTTTTATGTCTTATGATGTAATGGTGACTTAAGTGTGCACTATTAGGCCTAAAATTTATATTGTCCAACTTAATTTAGGTTGGCATGTAAGTCTGAGGGCATAATGGAATATAAAATTCCACGTATAAAAATATCTCATTTCACACCAAACATTAAAATTGAAAATAAAATGGATAGTACATATTACTAATTGACTCAATCTATGGTAAATTTCGGAAAAAAAAAGAGCATCAAAAATTTCAAGGGTTGTTCATTCAAAGTAACAGGCCTATATATACTCCTCATACTAAGTGGGCCAACCAGCGTTATTGAAGGAATACTCATTGTCATGATTGAACCAAATCTAGCTTGTTATCCAACATTATCTATTTAGTGCAATTTTGGATTCTGATGTCCATATCATGCAATCAATTTGAATGGTCCAAATCATCTTCTCGTGCATTTAAGTAATAATCAAAAGGCAATGAAACCCCCTTACCACATAAGCATGTTAGTGGGTGAAGCCAACCATTTTATGATTATAATTAATTGGGGTAGACAGTATTAATACCATTAATTTATTAAAATCAGTTAAATTTGATTAATAACATGATAACTGAATGGTGATGAAGGAATGCTTCAGCCACATCCATTTAAGCAATAAGAAGAAGAATTATAATACGGGAAAAAATAAGACAAATATTGTAGTATATTCGCATTTCTGGGTTTTGTAAGATTTTTTATTCTATATGTGGCTTTAATGTTTTGCACATAGCTTGCAAGTTCATTATTTGTTGGTGCCGTGTTACTATAAACATGTATAGTCAATTGAAGTAGGAAAATTTTTTCCTCCTCTTTAGTCTGTCGTGGATCAAAGGGCAGTACTATTCCTTAAACCATGTAAATACATGTCTTGATAGTTGGCTATTTCACCAACCTAAAGAAAGTTGTTTGTTTCGTGGAAATAGAGCAACACAATAAATCATTATAATTCTCATAAGTTTGTAACTGGGGTCGTATCAAACATGTAAGGCCCTTAATTTTGGAAGAACGTTGCTTTCAAAGATCCGTTATTTATTAAAAAAAAAAGATATGAGAGATTTTTCTTCTTGCTACCAATGAACTGATTATTTTGAAATTGATCTTGTATCAATTTATTGGTGTTCCGAAAAGAGCTAAACTGTATACATCGTACACTTGAGGTAGCTTCTTTAAAAAATAAATGGAATGGTTTCTCTTTTCTTTATTCTTTCTTAGATTTGTCTTTTTAATCAATTACTCAGAAGCAACATTCTTTTGAGATTGAAGGTTTTACGAGAGTAAACTCTCCTTTCCAAGGTATTTGAAGAGGTAAAAACATTGGTTAATCATCAACTTAATTATTCAATCTACGTGAGTTTGGATGGTTTATTTTAAAGAAAATGGTTATAAAATTGATGATATCTTTCAACTCTTATTTGTTAGCGAATTGGACATTTGTGTAAATGAAATCTATGTTATCCTCATCCAATTCTATAAATAAATGGGAATTTATGTTTTAGTGTATGAATTTAAAGTGGTTTTACTTCGACTTCAGTAAAAACATGTTTATGAACTTTTGGATATTATAATTTAGATTTTAAGTCTGAGACGGATTTTAACACTTCACATGCTTGAATCTGATAAGAAAATGTGGTTTATTTAAGATTTTGTTTGAAAGTGCTATATGCATATAGTGGTTAAGGTTTAACTTAATTTTTAGGTTTAGAATAAAAGTTCATAAGTACATTTAATTTTTTTTTTTTTTGAGTTAAAGGTTTATTTTGAGTTGTAGTTTTAATTTATAATGAAGTCTCTAAGTTATTTTCATTCTTTTGATTGTGTGTTATTTTTTGGTTGTTTAGAATTGAGGGTAGTTTAAATTTTATATTGTTTAAATTTATTCAATAAATAGAACTAATAGAACAACATTATAGGTAACACAAAACAAACATACATATATATGTGAGTGCATTCTATATTGAATTGTTAAGTATTTAAGAAATTATAAAGAAAACACTTTTTTGAACTAATGCTTATTGTTTGAGAGTTCTAAGAATTTCTTGAAATTCTATATGAAGGAGAAAATGAAATTAATGATGAAGAAAAATCTATTTACAATAATCACTATAAATAATAAAATAGGATTAAAGATAAAGAACAATGAAAATGAAAGAAATGAAAAGAATATTTCAATAATAATTAACTAAAGAAAATAATGACAATGAAGAATTTTTAAGTGTTATTAGAAAAAAGAAAAAACTAAGGATTTTTTTAACATTATATTTACTAAATATTACAAGACTTTTATAATAATTAGTGCAACTCTTAATCATATAAATATTTTTGGCTGTAACATAGTGATATGTCTTTACAAATCAATAAATAAATACAGGTTCAAATAAAAACTCAAATCAATTATTAAATTACCAGTAACAAATAAAAGAAATGTTTACTATTTAACCCTTGAAACATTGAAAAGAAAATAAAAGTGGCCAATAAAATATTCTATGGACTATGACTAGGACGTTATCATATTTATTTAATTAAAATTAAAAAGAACTCCCTCGTAGTAAACACTAATGAGTCCACTAGAAACTAATAAGTCAGTGTAAATTAAATTTTTTATACAAACCACATTTTTATACTGTTTTTTAAAATTAATGAATTTTAAAATATATACTATATAGTGTAATTTTATGTTTATTTTAAATTTTACAATTATTAAAGAATGGTAAAAAACAATATATATATATTTACAAATATATTAATAGATTCGGATAGAAACGCCCAATTTCCACTGTTGGTCAGCAATACTGATAAAAATGTAAAATTTATATCTAAATGTTATCATACTCAATTTAAGCAGTTGGGCAGCCCGTTGATTCGCCCAAATCTCAACAAATCTCTGGTGATTTCAGATATATGAGGTTCACTGCAAATATTTTAAGAGTATATAACAAATTGTATGTCTAAGCTTTAGTTATCTGTCTATTTTCATCATGATAGAAAGCAAATCACACAAGTTAAAACCTGCATGATCGTAGGTTTGATTTTGCACAAATAGGTATTATGAATAGGACCATCCGTGCACAGTACTTCAATCTAAATATTTGAGATTATATTAATATATAGCAAATTGTACGCCTAAATCTAAATCTTTCTTAGATGGTTAAGATAAATCTAATTCCAATCTGTTAATATCCGCCAGAGATGGAAGACCACATAACATGTCAATAAACAAATAGTTATAAACTTAAATTGGTCCACAAATATGAACCATAAAATACAAATAAACACCGCTCTAATATATTCATTCGATAGTTTTATTGAAGTTATAAAATTATGGGTTAAGCTTAGTTATCTGTCTATATTCATCCTGATAGAAAGTAAATCACACAAAATCAAATCGTAGGTTTGATTTCGCACAAATAAGTATGGTTGACGGTTAAAATGTCATTTGAAAATAACTGTCACATTAACTTACTAATCTGTTGAATTTATGTTAAGAGTTAAAATGCATTATTAACAGCCACAATAACCAAAACCGTAACAAATCTTCCATAAAATGCTGTTAAGCAGTGGGGAAAAATAGCTTTGAAAAAAGAAAGTAGAGAGCGTTACCCGTGACTGGCAAACTCATAAACCCTTCCTCCGTTGGAGAAGATGACGAGAGCAACTTCCACATCGCACAGAACTGACAATTCATGGGCCTTCTTCACTAAACCTTTTCTGCGTTTACAGAAGGTCACCTGACGATTTGTGGTGTTTTCTATCCTCTTTATCTCAATCTTTCCACGACCCATTATCTTATTTTAGGCAACACGGTCAGATCCACAGAATTTAACAACTCCCTGAAAAAAACAAAGTCAGGCGCCTGAAAAAACATCAGTCAGAAACAAGGAAAAATAAAAATGTAACTGAAAGTTGTTTTTATGATATCCTAAATGGGTGTAAGATGGGGACTTTTGTCCTTTTGAGTACCTATTAAAGCTAAGAAACTCGTGAAATCTGAATGCCACTGGTTCGATGTGGTAACAACAGCTGAATAATGGAAAAAAGCTTTTCATACGAGATTTGCAGTAAGCTTTATTTGGGTGTTGGTGCTTGTTTTTGGTAACACTACCAATATACTTTTCCTACAGACGATAATCACTGCCAAATGGTGAAGAGGCTGAGTGGATTCTCCACACAGTGACAGGAAGCAGAAGAAGAACAAGCTGAGTATTG
Organism: Taxus wallichiana var. yunnanensis; assembly: GCA_018340775.1. Lineage (NCBI taxonomy): Eukaryota > Viridiplantae > Streptophyta > Pinopsida > Cupressales > Taxaceae > Taxus > Taxus wallichiana. The sequence continues at coordinate 4,982,271 of CM031235.1, read as the reverse complement.
GAGGGGCAGTCTTTAATATAAAAATAAAAATATAAAAACTGCGACGTGTGGAGGATATTGGTTAGCATCATTTTAGGTTTGGAAATGAATGAATATGGTGTACATATCGAGACTCCCATGCTGCCGTACGAGGAGCAATCCATGTGAACGCCGACCTTACCTTTACAATTTTAGTAAGAATATAGGAAACAACACCCTTCATAATTTATGTCATTTCCTCATTGAAATTCCCCGCTCCTTTAAGATTCTCACTGGCATTCATTACTTTATCTCTCCATCCCATCACCACTTTTCTTTTCCTCCATTTACCTCTACTACATGGCCACAGTCCCTCCTTACATCATTGGACCATTGTACCATGCCTATATACAAACTACATGATCACATTATGTATACATGTTTTATTTACTTTCAAAAATTGATAAAAAATAAAAGTAGTTATATAGCATTTGATGTAGATTGTTTGGTAAATCATTACAAACATGAATGAAAAATCAAATATTTGAGTTACTAAATTTTTGTTAGTGATAAACATAGTGTGTAGAGGGGCTGATACTTGAACATGGTCCAATGGTAGACAATATGAGTGTTGATCACACAATACCATATAGTTATCATAGTACCACCTAATAGTTGTCATAGAGCTTTCTAGTAGTTATTTAATTTTTCTGAATATTAGTGTAGAGTAGCCAACCATATCATGACATGTAAGACTTATAATTATTTAATTATTTAATATCCATTCATGTGCAAGTATTTCTCTCCAATATAGTTTTAGTGCAACTCAAATTTGTTATTTTAAATCAATTCAAAATATGACTTTCCCTCCAATTCAACACTCCAATGAAAAAATGCAAGCTAAGAAAAATTGAGCTACATGTCAATGCAAAATTCATGATCCTATGTGTCATACGTTTACCGATGTGGACCCCATAACTTAGGGTGTACCACTACTTGTCCCTCTCCCCTATAAGAAAGAATAAAAAATTGAGGTATGGAAGTAGAAAGTGTAGGTTAGGACTAGTTGGGCAGATGGCATGGATGTCATACATAAAGATGCATGATGATGGGGTATTGCGGTTTTCATATTAGTTGAATACTTGTCGCCTTAGTTGTCATTATACTTGTATACTTGATTTCCAATTTATTTTCAAGTTGAGGAATGCGCCAAATATAAACAAAGCATATATTTTCTTTGGTTATCATGTCTTATTACATGTATTTTTTTATCATTATACATTATATCTAAAGCTGTTGGTCGAATCATGGATTTAGAGAGGGGGAATCTTTCTCAATGGTCGACAGTGAAAATAAGAAGAAAGCACAATTTTTGCACAACTTGAATGATTAACATATTAGAAGAATTCATTTCATATCAACCATGATTTTTAATTATATACAATACTTAACTAGTTGTGTCATTTTTGTACGTGTGTGGATTTGGTCAACTTGGCTTTGTAGTTTGAAATGTCCTGGGTTTGACTCATCTTCCTCATTCGGCGTGATTCCCAATACTTTTTGTTGAATATTCGCTCTAGATTCACAAGAAATCAAATGTTCTCCTACAAACCACAACTACCTCTAGCACTTTAATTATTTCCTATAATCTAAATATTTCAATATTATAAAATTAGGTCTAATTTACTATTTCTAAACTATTAAATTTATTTGCAATGTGTTTATTGCTAGTCTAGTCTATTATCAATGCAAAACTCATTTGACATGTCTACATATAAGTGAACTCAAACCTTGGATAATGTAATTTGTAACCTCGGGTTTCCCTCTTGGTGATTTCACTCATCTTTTACGTACCCTAGGGTTTCATCTTTTAATAAAAATAATGTTATTTATTACATAAAATTCTAGGGATTGGTCTTATCTCTTATTAATAGAATTAACTTTTCTAGAGTTTATGTAATTTTTGTTTGAATCTTATTTCTATATCTCCTATGTTGTGATATTGGTTGCACATTATTCCTTTACACGGCATACCTTTCATGACATCTACATAAAATAGATCCAATACTCCGATGAAACAAAACACTAGCATATATATATTTTGATTTAGTTTATATTGTATAATATTTTTTGATTGGTCCTAGGGGTTTCATGAAAACAAAATGGTTCCTCTTGATGAGGGTTATGTTAACCATAGAATTTTACCAACCTATTTTGATATGTCAGTAGACAATTTTCTTGTATGGTTTTCATGTGTCTAAAAAGTTGAAAGAAAAAAAGAAAAGTGTTCATTCTAGATTATCATGATAGAATCTAAGAGTTTATAAATCTTAGAAAACACCTAGGATCCTCTTATATTATGTGTCAAGTTAATTTTTATATGAGAATTCTAATCTACAAACCAAGGCCAAGAGCATACGAATGGAAATTTTATTTCAAGATCATACCTATAAGGTGAACCATGGATATTTAAAATTTAGCAATGACCGAACACCTAGTGAGATACCTCGTTTTGTTTCTCGTAAGGTCGTTTCTTACATTTATTCAAATATCTTTCCTTGTCATATTCTCCCACTTCTCATGTTTCTTTTTCTTCTAAAATCATATGGCTAATTATCTTATTTATTCTCAATGGTTTCTTAACTCATTAACTTATTTTTCAAAATCTTCCTATAATTTTATTTGTGCTTCTTAGTTTACTTCTTTTCCTTTAACTCAAATATTCATACATATTTTTCTATTGGGTGTCTTCCTTTTTATGTGATTGTTTCTATTAATGCATTATATTAATTGTAAATCATATAAAGGAATTGTCTCAAGGTTTTCAAAATCAATTCATCATGAACACTTATTAAGAAATATTACTTAACTCATTGAGTTATTGTGTTCGTTCATATCCCTTCGCAATTGGTCTCATTTTCTAAAGGTCATTATTTCATTTTACACATATATTTCATGTTTTTTTTGTTAGGAAGACCTTGATTACATAGATATCGGTATCTCTCGCCCATGGTAATTGGAGATGACATATATAGTTGATTTACAATTTATGAATATATTTCATGTTTCATAATGAAATTCAATATTAATTAAAATGTCAATTATAATGTACCTATCATAAGTCAAGAAAGGTTAACATCATTACAACTAAGAATTTTAATGATCCTGATATAATTTTGGTCAGATTATAACCGTGAAACAGATAGAACAGTAAACATGAACACAATGATTTCAATTCATTCGGGATATTTTATTCACAGGTAGAGGTTACATATATAGAGTTTGATCTCCTTGATTCTAGGAGTCAACACTCATCCCACTAATCACTCAGCATCCCACAAATCTCTCCCAATACCTATTCTCACTCAACAAACCTAGAATCTCTCTAAGAGATCTCTACGAGTTGTCACCAACTCATTATTTGCACAATAATAATAATGTTCACAATATTAAAATATTGCTAACATTCACTCCCCTATTGTTAACATTATTATTTCCACACATACACTCCCCTAATGTGAACAATGTAGAGAAAAACATTCACACGTCTTCTACAGCTTGCCTGCCTCTGCATGCTCATGATCTTGGTATGCTGAACCTCTGTTCACCAAATACGAACCCCTGTTCGACAATAACGGACCTCTGTCCTAGGTACGAGCCCCTGCTCATGAACCTCTGTTCATCCTCTTCAAGAAAAACATGATGCTGCTTTTTCTTGTGCTTTTATCTTTCTACTATCACATATTTACATCAGGAGGTTATAAAAGGAAATACAATTCCGAAGCAGGAAATCGGTGCCATGTTCAGAGATTTCATAGGGATATGTCCTCCTCGGGTCTTGAACGCTTGCGATACCCGTAACATCTTTAAGCCATCCTTCTATGCGTTTTCCTGCAACGCTTGCCTCGTTCCATTCTTCTTCAAGGGCCAGACTAACGGCCTGTTGCTGCAACATTTCCAGGTAAAACTTTTCCTGAAAATCAATAAGCCCTTGTGTGTGCGCGGAAAAACTGAGTCGCATGCAAAGAGACTTTCCAGATCAGTGGCAGAATGATAAAATAATCTTGTGGACAGATAAGAAAAGGATGAACATCTTTGTATTAGAAAATTGTATTCTTTCTCTTTGATCAAACACGCATGGCATGTATAAACTATTTCGGGATGACAGTTGGTTGACCCAATCGAGACAACTGGCACACAACTCATGCAAAGACCAAGATCCACACACAAAAATGACCCTGAATGCTGAGATATCTCTCATACTGTAAATTTGATCATTCAAATATAGAATAGTAGGCAATAACAATAACAACTCGATGTACAATGAAACCGACAATATTTTCACGGGATTTAACAAAAATAAATTTAAGACATTCCAAAACAAATACGAAGATCTTCTCATAACAACTATCTTCCATCAGCAGGGCAGCCAGAACTTGTAGTGGCTCTACCCTTTCACCGATCAAAGACCCATTTTGCACATCGCTCTGATACCAATGATATAATTTTGCTCAGATTATAACCGTGAAACAGATAGAACAGTAAACATGAACACAATGATTTCAATTCATTCGGGATATTTTATTCACAGGTAGAGGTTACATATATAGAGTTTGATCTCCTTGATTCTAGGAGTCAACACTCATCCCACTAATCACTCAGCATCCCACAAATCTCTCCCAATACCTATTCTCACTCAACAAACCTAGAATCTCTCTAAGAGATCTCTACGAGTTGTCACCAACTCATTATTTGCAGACAATAATAATAATGTTCACAATATTAAAATATTGCTAACATTCACTCCCCTATTGTTAACATTATTATTTCCACACATATGGCACGCCAATGATATAATTTTGCTCAGATTATAACCGTGAAACAGACAGAACAGTAAACATGAACACAATGATTTCAATTCATTCGGGATATATTATTCACAGGTAGAGGTTACATATATAGAGTTTGATCTCCTTGATTCTAGGAGTCAACACTCATCCCACTAATCACTCAGCATCCCACAAATCTCTCCCAATACCTATTCTCACTCAACAAACCTAGAATCTCTCTAAGAGATCTCTACGAGTTGTCACCAACTCATTATTTGCACAATAATAATAATGTTCACAATATTAAAATATTGCTACAGATCCACTCCAAATCGTACACTATATTACCATGTAATGCATCAAAGATAAGATATAACAATGTCAAAACAACATTCTAATTATCATACATCTCATAGCCAAATAGGGTCATTGCTAAAGGCTAAAAAGTACTACATTCTTATGTTAGCTAGAGTTTGATTGTATAAATAAAATATTAGTACAATTATTTTATGGGTATACAATCATTTTCCTTAGTTATTCAAGTATCTTTATCATGTTATAACAATGGTAGTGATCATATATATCATCTAGTCTTATACAACAAGGTCCATATGGTATACATAAAATCAATCAAACTCAAAATTTTACTTGAATACTAGTCACATATTATGCTATGCAATTTTATAGTCTTTAACAATTGTTGATAATTAATATACACCAATGTACACATTAAACCTACAAGCTAATCAATATTGCTTGCACAATAATAAGTCACAGAGTCTGAACTCAAAATTTTAACCCGTGATCACATAACTGTATTCTACAAAAGAGTATTACACATAACCAAGCCAAGTTTGGTTCTAACTAGCTAGTGATCACATTATACCTATATCAATGGTAAGAGTCAAGTCCATATCCCAAAATATAATGCCAATTACACAAATAGTTGGTTGATAACCATAATGCATACCATAAGGCTCAAGTTCATTATTTATGCCATAGGAAATTCATCAAGGTCTACACCAAAAGTATGCTTTACTGATTAAATCAAAACCCATAATATCCACTAAGCAAAAATTTATCTTATTTCATAGGTGTAGATAAAGCATGATAAATTCACAAGTCTAATCAATTAGATTAATTTTGTCCCTTCTATGGTGCTTGAGTCATCATCATCAACCATTTTATTGACATGACATATCTCACATCAGGGTTTTAGGTATATTTTACGTTAGTGTGGTATGGATTGATTAAGGAGTTCTAAGAAACATTTGAATTGATGGCCATTAAGATGTCTATTTTTGGGGTAATAAGGGGAGATATGATAAATGGTTTCAATAATGATTTGAATACTAAATTATTTAAAAAGACAAAAAGTATGGAGAGTTATTGATAGTTTAGTATGGTAGCGCAAGAAGGAGTTTAGAAGAGGAAAAGTATATGGATGAAACAAAAATGTAAATGAATAAACAAATGAAGCATTTGCATATACTATGCACAAATATCAATGGTGAAATTAAAAATATATGAGGAAAAATAATATAACTGAGAATTAGTCACATATATAATTTCGATGAAAAAACCTTCAAGTTTGAGCATAAATTGATTGGAGATGAACATATGGAAAGGTCATTGTTAATTAGAATAGCTCGAATCATTTTAGATGTGAAATCATTTAATGAAAGACCCTATAAAAGAGTGGAAAAAAAGATTCTACTTACTTTTAGAATGGTGTAGACAAATGCCACTATATCATGAATTATCCTTCTTATAAAATCCTGAAACAAATATAATAACTTGAAAATAGACTACCAACATTTAGCTTGAAGAGACTACCTGATCTATATAAAACCACAATCATTCTGAAATAAAATAGATTTTTTATCATAAAAACATTTCCAAGATATACTGAGAAGGCATATCCCACACGTACTCGGCATTATTCTAATCTTTCATTCATTCAACCAGGTGGGGCAAAGAGGAAACATTCATTTCACACTTATACGGCATAGCCAAAATCGTATTCAAATACGTAAGAACTGACGTTGAGTATAGCGTAGGAAGCGCCAAACGGTACTACTTACTACTTCTTTTCATTTTGTACGGGATGGTATACATTCATTGAATTCCTTCACCTTTATGGATCGAGAAAATTTTACAAAATCTATCCTCCTCCATATGTATTGCTCCAGGCTCATGACCCATAACCTGTGGATTCGAAGAATCTTGGTCAAGAGCGTGTGGGGATTTCATGCTGGTAAACAGGGTGTGGCCCGTGGAGATTTATCAGTACGCTGGACCAATACATATGGAAGAGGATAGATTTTTTTAAATTTTCGCCATCCCTAAAGTTGCAGGAATTCAATGAATGTATACCGTCTCGTACAAAAAAAAAAGAAAAAGCGGTGGAGAAAATATAAAAAGAAAGCGGATTGGGGATAGACTACAGAGGATGTACAGCGGGATTTTCTTTTTATAAAGATGACAGACATGGATATGTTAAAGTTTGGTGCGCAGTGATTGTGATTGAGTGAAATGAATGCATTGGTTGTTTTTAGTAATATCTTCACTTCATTGACGCCGCCATTTACTGCAATGACGACTTCAAATTGTAGACGATGATCTTCAAACATTCGCCACTTTGTCTGGACTAGTTTGATGCAAAATGGCCGAGTCAGTGAATAATTGACAATCTCTCCTATTCGTACTCAAATTGGAAACTGGAATTTTGTAGGGAAAATGCATTCAAAGTTTTTTCATTTTGGTTAAATTTACGATGTGATTTGTGCGTGTGATTTTTCCGTGCTTAAAGTATGTTTTTAAGTTAAAAATTCTATTTTATATTTATAGATAGAATACCATCATTAATAGTTATTTTAGCATGTAATGACAATATAAGACTTAAGTGAAAGCATTAGTTCTAAAAATGAAATGGTTTTAATTTCTCAACAAGACCTATTTTGTTAAGGAACCACAAATTTTATGTACATTATTAATTTTCACATAATTGACAAATTTTATGTGATGAACGTGAAAAATTGATATAGTTAAAATTTTTTTAGGGTTATAGTTGAAGGGGTGATTTTATTTTCGAATATTGGGTACGAAAGTTAGTTCCAACCACATACATGTAGTTGCTTTGCATCTCATCTTGTGACCTTCAATGTTTGTTCCGTTTTATAGGGAAAGCCTAAATCTAATCAATGCGAGATGTCCTTTAATTACTCAATAGCATTTGTTTATCCATATTTGTCATAGACAACAATTTCATTAGTTTTGTGATTCTTCTTGGTTTCCAACTCTTTATGGGCAGATTTTTATTACTTCTCCATGACAATCTTGATGCAGTTTCTTGTTTCCTCATTTTGCCTACTCAAATATAGTGTGGCTTGTGTTTTTTTTTTTATTGTATGTAGGAAGCTCAAGAGTGCATTCTTATTATCACGTGTTTATAGTTCTAGAAAGAGAAAAGTCTGTGGTTTATGTTGTTTTTCATTTGAAAAGATGATATGATCATTATATATATGCATTTTTCAAGATTGAGTTCATCTTAAGTCTATGTGGCTCAAAATAATTTTTGAGTTTTACATTTTTTTCATTATATCTCTTTTACAATACATTTTGACATGGAAATATTGCAAGACATGTGTACACCCCATTTTCACTCATACATCAATTACATACACTCACTAAGTTTTATTTAAAACACATGTATGTGGAAAACGAGCAACATTGATCTTGAATTTGAATTTTTTTAATTTAAATTGACATTTAAAAACTACTAAAAAGTGCAATCATTTTGTTATAATTTTCTTGCAAACATAAAATCTCATCTACTCTCTATTTTGCCTAAAGTCGTGTGGGTCCACAAAAATGGGGATCAATTCTTATTTACAACAACATCGAAGGATTTTTTTTGAATTTAAACCATTTCCTAAAGATAAAGAGTACGCCGCGCTTTGATATATTTTGTGGTCAGCAATGTTTTGGATGTGGAAATAAGTTTTTATTTCTATATACCTAAATATGCCTTACCTAGGTCTATTATATTATTTCTAAACATTAGATTTCCTAACCTGAACATGTCAAGGACCAATTTAATATAATTTATCATGTGATATTATTATGTATCTAAACACTTTTGAATATTTCACCAATAAAATAATTATATTATATAGTTTATGGTGAGATTGATATTTACAATTATTATCTTTTATATGCTATTTTTTTATTATATTATAAATATGTGAATTTGATTTTTATATTTAATTATTGTAAATATATATTGTTTATATAGTAAATATTTTACATAATATTTTGTTTAAAGTTTTTTTTTCCATTGTGTTATTATAGTTTTTTTATTTTCTTTCGTGGTATTTCATTTCCTTGTAAATCTATAATATGGATGTAATTTATACTTATCTATAAAGTTAAAAGTACATGTATTCACTTATAGAACATTCACATGTGATTTATTTCATATAATGGTTGATTATAGTAGCAATCATATGTGAAATGTACGATGGAAACGCCAAAGGGATCCATCGAAGAAGTAAAAATAAAGGGACTAGAATAATGGAAGAGGAAGAGGGTGGATAAAAAAGTGTAGAGGGATGAGAAGTCTAAAGACAAGTGCTACGGGTGACCGATGCCAAAAAAGCTTTGGCCTACAACTACATGTCATTATTTGTCAATTGTTAGAAGGAGAAAAGGGTTGTAGTGTTCAAGATATCAAGGAAATGTATTTTGGAGATATCTTAGAAGGTAAGGAGTGGTCGATCAATACTACTAATGTCAATAGTTGCTTGTAATTTCAGTCCTTGTGTTTTTAGGGTAGTTAGAACACACATAAGTGTAAAGGGAATTCACTTGCACATATCACGAGACACTTTAGAGATATGGATATGTGTAATAGAGCTGACATCCAAGGGTAGTGATTTCATGCACATTTGTGATTAGGGAATTTCTCTAGCTATCAGTAACAAGTACAGTTTCCTCAACAACAATCTTGATAGTGTTTTCCGTCAACAATCTTGTTGATAGAAAATGGGATTTGTTATTTTTACCATGATCCACATTATCATCTTGATATAAAATGGGATTTTTTATTTTTACCATGATCCACATTATCATCTCCATCTAGCTTGTATTTTTCATGAGAGTCTATTTTTTTAAGGTGGTCAAAATAAAAATCGGGAAAATCGAAAAGGTTATGAGTATGGAACCCAACCTCATGAATACAACATACGATGTTCCATATTCGTGGCTTAGGAAGAAATGGCTCCTATTTCCTTCATGCATTGGTTCTATCTATACTTTGATTTGTAAGGAGGGAAAATGTTTTCAGCATGTGCTAATGGTTATCTAATGGTGACATCACAAACCACCGCATTAAAAAAGGTTTTTCTATTATATTTTTAATTTTTTTGACACTAAGTTTATTGATTTGGAGCTTAATTTTTTAGATAAGATGAACACATGATTGAAATGTTGGAAATAAAAAGGTGGGAATAAAATACATGCTTGTCATACATCTATACCACATCTGAGAGTGTCCCTACCAAAAACTTATTTCTACTTGTGGTCGAATTTATCATCTCAATCTTACTTATATTATTTTGCAGGAGTGCAATATGAGCTTTAAGGTGTCAATATTAAAAATCTAATAGGTTCATTGTTTGAATTCCAACCACATTGCTTGCTTACTTGTAGCACTTTGTAGTCTCCTTTCTTAATTTTAAGCTCGATTAGTTGTAGTGAAACATGGGATGCAAAAACAATCTCAATGATTGAGCGATCTAATGGTTTGTCACATGAGTGACAAGTAGATCTTATCTACCCCAAAAAAATTGTGGTATTTTTACGATGTTAAGGTCATCAATTCAACATCGTTTAATTTAGTAGATAAGACAGTTATGAATGGAAAGATGGAAAGAAAAGGGTGTAGAATAAATAATTAATTTTCTTGCATCTATTCCACATTATCATCTTGATTTGGCTCACACTATTCAGTTGAATGTAATTTGCACTTAAAAGGTCCAAAATAGAAAATGGGGAAAATACAATTGGGTTGAAACCAAAAACATTTATTATGTCCCCTAAGTTAGTAATAAACCGTATTCTTCAATTTCATCTTCGAAAATATTTAGAGACCAAGTTATGATGAGTAGTGCATGTAAGCATGTAAATTGTGCCCACTTTCCTTCGACACTTTTCATATTGATCGTGATCACTTGCTGACTATATTAAGGACATTATCATAGTTTTGATTTATTATGGTGTTAGCTATCAAATCATGGATTATTATTGACTTTGTTTCACATGCGATGCATGATTGTTGTTAGAGTCACTTTATATAGATGTTGACATACTTTGTTGGACATGGTTATATATATTTGTGGATGTTGTCAAGACATGTGATATTTGGATATATTGAGTATACCAAAAAATTGAATTAAAATTGATGATGATATAGTTGTTGATGAAATAGTAAGTGATATTGTTGATTTTAAGTTGTTGTTGTGATTCATATACAATATATATATATATATATATATATATATATATATATTGATGATTTTGATATTATATTTATATTCATTTGGATGTTCGATATGGCCACGAGGCCGAAGGAGGTATTTGTGTTTTCTAGGTTAAATTATCACAACAAACATTAGGGGATTGAAGACCAACCACATTGGAATTCTAGATGAATTCAACAAGGTCACCATGGCAACTTGTATTGTTTGTGTGTGTGTGTGTTTGTTTGATTGTTGTTAGGGATTCCCATGGGGGATCACCTTTAAATATGACCAAGGGTTATGTGTATTTATTTATTTGGTTTCCTTGTTTATGATGTATGTGATTTATAAGTGATGTGTTTCCTTTTATTTAAATAAATTATGGTAAAGTAATATGAGTAATCATATTGATAAAAATTAATTAATCAAATTGGGACATAAGAAAGTAATTATTGCAGTTGTTGGCTCTTGTATTAAATATTTTGAGATAAGTGTAAGAAATTTCTAAGTGATGTGTAAGAGATGTGTAAGTTAATTTTGGAGTGTGAAACACTCCACCTTCTTTGAAATTTGAAATTGTCCTTGAGTCTAATTTTTAAGGCTTGTGGGACAAGTTAAACTTGTCGCATACCTCTTAAAAATTGCATATCAACCTTACCTATGGTTGGAGAGTTTAAATCTAGCCTTCATTATGCATTGTTGTAAGTCAAGTTGTATGCTTTAATTGCACTTTCTTAAATTTTTTAATTTCAGTCCCTTGGGGTGTGGGCTTGTTTTGGAGTGTGTAAGTAAGCTTTCATATTATTCATCCACGTAATTATTATGCATTAGAGAGTGAAGTTGACTTGGGGTGTTGGAGTTGAGGATGTGTGAAGTGGCATCCTACATGGATCCACCTCATCCTCTCTATATATTTGAATTCCTTGGCTTCTTTTTGGGTTAATTCACTTTTATCACTTCATTTTTGGTGACTTGCTTTGGGTTTTTGGAGCTCTTGCAAATTGGGAGAAAGTTGGAGATTTTTGCATGCTTGTAGATTGTTGATCTTGGACTATTTTGCATTGGAAAGCTTCTTCTGTTTGAACCTTGGAACAAACTCCATCAAGGAGAGGTAAGAGATTGGCTCTTGAATATGCTCTTCTTTCCTTTTTATGAATGTGTGAATGGTGTATGTTGTTATTGCTTGTTGGTTGGTTGGGTAGACTTGGGATGGTGTGGGAGAAGACTATGGGGTATTCTTGTGGGAGGAATAAGTGGTTTTAGGAGGTATAAGTGTAGAGGGAGTTGGGATTTGGGTTCCACCTTGTAAAAATAAATAGCTTGCATTTATTTACTCGTTATGGAGTGCCATAAGAGGTTGGGGAGGCATAAGGAAATGTGAGGAATAAGGGGTACTTGGGGGAGGCATAAGGGCATGTGGGGGATTTTAAATTATATGTATTTTGGTGGTTTATTCTCGTCACTGAGGTGGTGCTACCCTTTTCCCATTGGGAGGCATAAGCATCATCCCCCATAGTTTCTTGCTCCTTTGGCTTGCATGATGAAGCTTGAGTATTTTTTGTTGTCTTTATTATGTGGTTCCAAACTATAGTTTTTCTTTGGACTATGTTTTTATATGTGAAATTTGCGTGCAATGAATCTCAACTAAATGTAGACTACCGCGATCTTTAGGGTATAGCGTAAAATCTTTGTGGAAGCATGTTGTTGCCATGAGTTGAAACACATTTCCTATTGCGTTGTGGTTGGGGCTCGGGGGCTAGTGAAGAGGGTGGCTTCCCTTGTCATTGGATGTATTAGTTGGGTGGAAAGCGTTGCCTTTCCCCTCTTGTTGTGATCAAATTGAAATAAAGAAAATGGAGGATATTCATGTTGTTGTTCTAGAGCAAAGGAAAAAGACATATTTGACAATCATCATTGAGATTATTCCTTATTTTAAGCTTTTCCCACTTGGAGTGGATGACCTTGTAAATTATTGTGATGGAAAAATGTTTTGTATTGACTATGAAATTTCTAATTCAAAATGTGAAAGAGATATACTCGCTTTCTGCCATTTTTGACTAAATGTAGAAGAATTTGTATTATGTCTATTGTAATTGAGAAAGGAGAAAGAGTTTGACATTCCCTTGAAAAACTAATTTTGTAAACCATTTCCCAGTTGATGTGGATGACAATGTAATATACATTTTGTGTTGAAGAGCTATAATGTTTCGGAAATGAAACCCCTTTTGAATGTGAAAGAGATATACTTTGTATTCTGTTTGTAAAAAGGAATGTAAAGAGAAAGAATTGTAATTGTAAAGTTGTATTTGATCTATAAAAATTAAAGTTGTTTACTTTGTTCAAATGATATTGCTTTCATTGGAAATCTGATTGTTGAATGAAATTTGAAATCTCTGTTGGAAAGATAAAAATTTAATACGTTTGAAGAAATGTCATAATGCTCACATTCTTTAGAAATGAATGTTTTGAAAATCGGGATTGTAATTTGGCATTTGAATACTTTGTTGTGAATCAAATTAATGTGTTATATTTGATCTTGTATGATTTCTATTACTTATAAGATGATATTTATGGAAAATAAATCTTTTCGAATTAGATCTCTACTAGATGTTTTCAAAATTGGCAAATGTTTTATCAAAAATGCATAGATCGACCCTGCATCCTTGGAAAATTAAATAAAATGATTGAATTGAGGTAACATGATCAAAATGACCCCAAAAAAAAAAAACACTTAAGAAAATTTTAAAATACCTTTCAAATCGAGCAAAGGAAAAATTGTAGTCGATTTTGCTGTGTAAAGTTACAAATTTGAATTGTTAATCAATAAAAAAAAAAATACCTTGTAATCCATCCTAAATTCCTCTAAGAGCAATCCTCCATGTTTTTTTGGCATGTTGAGAAAGGAAGGATGTCAAATTGAACAAAGTTTTATAAGTCAAATGTTATCAGTTTTCAATTTAAAAGCTCGTAGATCATTTTCATGAAATTTTCCCTTTAAAATTTATTAATATTAAAATATTAAGCTTCTTGTGCAAAAATAACTCCGTGATCTTTCCAAAAGTCCTCGATTTATAAAAAAATATTTCCCAATCAAAAGTTATGGCCTTCTAAAGTTTTTACTTCATTTGGATTCAAAACTAATCTAACTATCAAATTTAAATGAATATAATATTCTTTGCAGAACTGGGGGCTTAAAATTTCCTTTTTCACTTTTTTTCCCAATTATCACAAAGTCATGAAGTTTTCCGCCACTCCGCTAACCCGCAAGCCTTCATTTTGTCTCAAAATGATCTAAGTTCAAAAAAGAAAATTTAGAAATTTTTTCCCTACCAACTCATGACCAATGAAGCGTTGTTGTACATACCCAAAATTGTAGGGTACTACATGGCCGGAATAACGTAACACGTTCCCAATGATGATACAAGTCTCCTCGCAAGGTGTTCGGGATCCAAAAAAGCTCTCCAAGTATGTGTTAACATCCCGCATACCGCACTTAGCCCTTGCGTGCTTTGTTTTCTCTTCTCCCCTCCTTTTCTTTGTGTTTTGGTCTTCAGTGATGAAACCGCTGCCTTGCCTAGGTGGTGGTCTCATGATCGCTTGCCAGCAGGCAGCGGGGTCCTATAATCAATGCTACCCCGCCAGTGTCAGTGTGGTGGTCCTTCACGCGTTTTCCAGAATGATCTTTTTAACACGACTCATGTAAATTTTCAACGTTTACCATCTTTTTTCACCGCCTTTGCTTGTATTTATGATTCTAGTTCCCTGGAATAGTGTTTTGGCATTGTTTATGGTTTAAGAGATCAATTTGGTTTTCACCTTTGGGTAAATGGGATTCTATAAATAGCTGGCTTGTGCTCAAGCAAATGGCCCCTCAAATTTGCCTATGAATTTCTCATTTCAATAGTTTAGCCTTTCATTTTGTTTAGGATTCATAGTTTCATTTGTTAGATGCATAGTTAGCATTGTTTAGCTGTCAGAAAGCCACATATTCTCCTTGTGCAAAGTGTTGTTGTCATTTCATCCAAATCAATTGGAGTAGGATAGTTTGTTTTCAATAAGAAGCCATTAAAGTTGCAGGTTTTGTTCATCAAACAGGATAGTTTCAGTGCTTTGGACGTTTTTATATGTTGCATGACTCACAATAAATCCTACTAGGAATCGTGCATAAGCCAAGCTCGTACTCTTGCACTATCCCTCTCCTACTCACGTTGTATTGGGATCCGCATCTTAGGCTGCTTTTGTTCTAATATCTACTTTTGTTGATGCTAGCATTACACAATTTTTCTGGATCCACGTGAGCACGAAAGAACGAGGAGATCACACACCATCGGATTCGCCACTGTTCCACAAAATCCAGTTCTAGCTTTCAAAGTTCTAGTTAAAAGCATATCAAATAGAGTAGCTAATCATTTCATTTCAGTTAAATTTTACTTTCAATATTGCCAGGGAAGCTGTGGGGATTGATAGTTTCTAAGAAACTATGATTCACTCCTCACTTCTGAGGTAGGATCGAGAGTCTTTCAAATAGAGTAGATCAGTTATCAGGTTATTTAGAATAGATCTACAAATTACACAGACAAGCAACTATACTCGGTCGCTTTGTTTGTTTTAATTGTGTTATTAGTTTAGTTGTCAATTTTAGATATATTAGATAAGTTGCTCTTTAAAATCTGTTTAGTAGTTTAGCAATATGCATCAGACTTAGAAATATACATAAATATATCTTGCATGTTTAGTTTATTCTGTCATTAATTAGCTTTATATCACTTGCTTTTGTATGACAATCATGGGACCTAGAGAGCCCAGAGAATACGTATTCGAGCCAATCGTGCCTCAACCCAATCTTATTATGGCAATAATTGATATAGATCAGAACCTTAGAATCCAAGTCTTCCGAACAACAACAGACTTGCAATAGATCAACTCACAGTTAAGCAGGTTAAACATAGAAGACGACCAAGCGTACATGTTTTGGTCAAATCAGCCAAACTACAGATTACCCTAGATAAATATCTACATGACTGTAGAAGGGCTTGAAAGAGAGCAAATGCTCAGCTATGATCCTTTGGTCCCATAGCCAAACGTAGGAGACACTCTCACAGACATAGATACTAGCTTAAGGATTCAGGTTGCAAAAACACCTATAAGATACTCAAAAAAGATTGCACAACTGTTAATAATTCGCAAACGTAGAGGCCAAAAAGTCATATGACTATTGGATAGTAGGGATTAGGGATTGATTCCGCACATGACCATAGTGGGTCCACAGTAACCATGAATCTATGGTTGTGACCCACAAATCCCACAACCCAACGAATCCAACGAACACAGTGAATCATACATACATGTTGGCTTACGCACATTAGTATTCAGATCTACTCCACTTTCGCCTACCATTGTCACACAATTATCCTTCGCTAGACATAGTAGCTAACAAGGTTAAAGATTTCTCGACTAGACCAGAAAATTGGCCATAGAATCCGCTATATATCCATCATCCATCATATGACCCTATCTAGAGACATACACAAAACCATCCTGTGTCATTTTCCATGTATCCCACAACCTATAGATCGGATCACACCGAGCTCGATATTGATCGGAGCCTTCGAGAATTCATCCTTTCCGACCAATCTATCACGCCGATTAAGGTTGGGAGGGCCTTCTTTGCCTTAGATTCACAGATTCCATTAGTGCATGTCGAAGATATAAGATTTCCTAACTAGTTTACCCATACCCTATGCATAATCCATCCCCACCGGCTGTCTCGACACGACCTCGGGAGGTCGAGTGCGAGGAAGAGTCACTTGTAGATTCCCATGCTCGCTTGTCACTTTTCCATCGTACAAAATTGGTGAACCCGACGTGAAACGAACACGCAACCTTCTGATACCTCACTAAGCCTTCACATCAGCTTCACCAACAAAATTGGTGAACCCAACGTGAAGAACACAACGCTTTCGCTATTTCCTATTTCTTCCACCTTCGCTCCTTCCCATTATTCTCGTGGGTATTCATATACCCCCGAATATGTCAGGATTCGATGCATATGGCAGACCTCTCCTAGGTCTCGAGGCATACTACGCTCAACTGAATAGACATTCATCGTCCCTCACTCTCAGTATGGGGTGAAAACTATTCAAATAACCAATTATCAACACAAAATCCACCTCCAAGGACTAGATATAGTTCATCTTTCCAAACAGAGGAGTTGGATCAACTCGCTCAAAGACAACAAACAAAGCCTTCAGGCTCAAACAATATGATGTTCACAGGAGAATCTAGTTCATCTCCTCAACAGCTTAGACCACAAATTAGTAGACAATCAAATCCATACCTAGTTTTAGATGATGAGCATTCAGTGCATTATGCCAGGAATGAACAATGCTCTCGGAGTATGTACCCACCTATAGGAAGTTTACAAACACATACCTAGATCTTGTAACACACCAAAAATACCAACACAAGGACAACACAGTGAAATACAAGATAATTTTTTTTTGACTTGCTTGACACATAACATGACGCAACATGTCGTCACCAAGGATACAACTAACACTGTGAACAACTTAATACAAGGATGGCCCTAAAGGCAGCACGGAAAACGTTCACACCTTTCAAGGACAATTTACTATTCACTTGCGAAAGGACAGGCAAAAGACCAACCACATTACATAGTTATAGCTAAAGACATCCCACTATGTGAAAATCTTCTTAAGATTACTGATTTACTAGAGTCATCTTACAATTCTTAGCTTACGTTCTGGAAAGTTCAAGATTTGTTTCATACCATTCTTCTTTTAGGATTAAGTTTCTTTTCTTTTGTAAAACTTGAGGACTATCCTAGGATCACCTATAATATGAACATTCATTGATTAATTTGTTTACAAAACCAGGTGGTATACAATTCCACAAGGCTATCTATCTAAACCCCCTCTACTGAAACTCGTTTCATACCCACATTGCATAAGGAGGAAAGCATCGAATCAAAAGGAGGGGAGTATCGTTAAGGTTCAGAACCCTAATCATCTTTGATCAAAGAATTAAAATTTTATCGACCAAAAACAACTTCATTATTATCTTCTTTATTTATTCATCTATGTATTCCTCTTCTTTTTTCTTTGATTATCTTTAGAAAAAAAAAGAGTTTCAACCCACTAAAATATGCCTAGAATAACATTGATACTAGTACCATGGAGGGTTACTAAATCAATAAGCATTATGACCTGAAAGAAGAAATTATCGTTATTTAACAAGAACACAAATCATGGTTATAACATTTCCATTCAACATGGCACATGAACCCAAGGAGTTAAGAGGTTGGATTTCACTTGGGTCAAGAACAAGAAGGTAGCAAAATAAGCCAAGCCATGCTACAAAATTTTCACGACTGCAATTGATATCACCAAAAGAATACTCATAACAAGGTCAAGATTGAATATTATTTCTCACAAAGGAAATTTCAAGTTTGACTACACAAGAACAAGACACTCTATTTCACCATTACCGAACAATACAAGGCAAGAGGTCATATCAACTCTCTTTACAAGCAATGTTACATAATTTACAACACATTGGACATTTTTACAAGGAACTTCATAATGGTACAGATGAAACTTTTACACTCTTTTCTTCTAGTCTACTCGCATAATCCATCTGCACAAATATTAACTAGAGTCAGTTCGCTAGAACTGAGCATGTTAAGTCTATGCATTGAAATAATAAGCTAACATTTAACAATTGACATGAAAGGAATGTTCTACTTCATGAAAGGATCAAAGCACAAACCACTAATCTACTTTTCACACGAGGTAAGGATCTACACCAGCCAACAATGAGGAAGTCAAACATTCCAAAGCAAGCAGTATATCACAAAACAAAGAAACAATCCAAGAACTCGTGGGATAGGAACGAAAGGTCAATAGTATAGAGAATTTTGATCATGCAACCGTATGGATTACGTGACTTAAATCTAATATTCAAACCATCCATCTTAAAAGGGAAAGAAAAACTTGAGAGTCAAAGACATACTAGTTACGATCAAGACGCGAAACAAAACATAGTTACCCAGTCCTTCCAGGAGGATGTTTCATAGCAATAAAGGGATACGTGACCCCGAAGGAAACATTCCATCATTACAATCTAAACAAGAGGTCTACCGCCTCTTCCTTACAAGGTCTTTTAAAAGTAATAAACGTTAACAACTAGGATTCTCTCTAATTTCTTTGGTTTGCAACTAGGATTCTCTCTTCCTAGAACTTTCTATTGCTAAAGGTTGTATCCTGAATCCCATTGATCTACTTTCGGGCATTGAGGACAATAATGAAATTTCCTTCTTTCCTTCCTAATGTCTGATACCAGAATAGATTATTGAAGAAACCACAAGCCGCAAGCCTTATTAGGAAACGAGTAATAAACAAAATAGCTCACAAGTAAGCTACACTCTAGGTAGGCAAGCATGACAACTTTTAAATGGAAAGCCTAAACAAACTTCATTCGTAATCTTCATAAATAGCATACATACTATTATCCAAGACAATATAACACTATGTGTAAAATGTTGTACAATATCAATTCATTCCAGCAGGACTCTCACTTACGCAACAAATTACATTCAATAGAAAGGTAATCAAGGAGTAGTGTTACAACTAATAAAACAAGAGCCACTCTAGCTAAGGACCCAGATTTCCATATTTTTGATATTCCTTATCAATGATGATAAAACACCGCAAAAGAAATATACATGCATTTGTGTTTTATCCAGCGGTAAGTCTACATTCAGTAGATCTGAAAGGTGATAACTATCTTGTCAGCACAAGCAAGGGAACAAGCCAAAGAGGAAAGAAGCATTCGAGTGGGGCAGAAGTACTAATGAAGGCAACCCCCTAAGGAAGCAAAAAGCAAGAAGTATCTACTATCGAGCAGAAATCAGACCCAAGCATTTATGAGCTTCTATTGATTTGATATCGCTTAGGGTAGCCATAACCAAGCATTTTGAAAGGTAACATTTTTTATTTATTTATTTATTTTATTTTTTTTTTTATAGCTTCCATGTTTCATAAGAATGTCCCTTTCCCATTTCAGATGGTTTGATCCAAAACAAACAAAAGCAAGTAAAACATTGTTCTCAGCCATATAATTATAACAGAGTAAAGATAACAACAATTTTCCCCTATGCAAACCAATCATGAAAGGAACATCGATTCAGGAGAAGGAACAGAAAAAAAAGAAACCAATGCACTCAAGGACAATCGATAAAATCAAACACAATATTCCATCTTAAGGCGTCATTTCAAGTAGTAGATCATTTATTTCATGAAGTTGAAAAAGGACAGCAAAATATTTCAGGGGCTAGTCTTAACATGCCTGGTTTAGAACGCCATCTCCATATGTAAAAGATTTGTCTCAAAGCCGCTGCTTGCCCTTAACCCAAAGTGCTCTGCGAGCTCGTGCTAGCACCACATTCACGCAGTGAAAAACAGCTACAAACCAACCCCATGATTTGAAGCTCGGACACGAGACATACTGATTACACCACGCTCCTGGCTCTGGTAGGCATCTACCGTGATGATCAATAAACCTTTTCCTTCATTAGATTGAGGACAACATCAAACACTCGGTGCAAACGTTTCAGCTGCAGCCTGTAAGGTGTGATTAGTCCAACATAAAACTTTATGCCTGCCAACTTGGTGACTCGTTGAAGGAGCTCGCATACTAGCAAATCAAAAAGTGCTTCATAAATACTCTGATATGAAACAGATCCGCCCCTATGAGATTCTCTTCCATGAGTTACATCCTACAACAAGTAAGATCTCAATAGAGACTCTTTGCAAATACATTTCATCAGTTCTGCTGGTAACACCCTCACTGTCCAAGGTCAATTTTGAAGAACAACTCAGTACAAGATCTGGATCTGAAAGAAAATATCCTGCTACCTTCATCTCCCAAGACATTTTCTCCAACATTGCATAGATCTCCTGTGCCCGCGGGTGTGATCTGTCTCCTTGAAGGAGAGTCCCAAATTTGAGGGTGTAAACGATGCTGAACAGATAACAACAAGGTTGGACCACCTGCTTGTTGGAGCGCTCAAACCGGCTTCTACTACTGCAACATGCCTGCTGCCTAGCTAATTATTGTTGCAGGCAGTTGCTGTGGATCCCGAACAAGAACACACCATACAGCACCCAATGAACGTGGAGGTAACACGCCTACCTCCCTATCTTGTAGCTTCATCTATAACCACCATATCAAACCCATGGCCAGAACTAGGAACAGTAGTGAACACAATCTCAGCCTCATTGCAAAACTTGCCTCAAGGTTTGATCGAGCTTCTTCCATGCTAGATCCGCCACCTGGACAGAAGCGACTTCCCAAAAAGAAAGGGCAAGACAGCTCAACTAAAACTTTATCTCGTTCTTCTACTACAGCTACGAGATTTTGCAACAGCTGATCATGGCTGTGGTCGCGTGCAACCAGAACAGTAGGATCAACACCAACGGCTCCCTGGGATCACCTGCAGCAGCTGTCACGCTTAACTCGTTCTGAACTCCACGAGCAGGGAGGAAGGAACAGGCGGCTCATTCCATTACTCGACTCCATCCCAGAAAATGATGCTACTCGCAATAATGTAGAGGGAACCCTTTACTACAACATTATACACTGTCTCGCCTGAACCGACTCCCAGCGCCATTCTTCAGCATCGCAAAAAAAAAGACTTCGATGTAATGCACAAAAATACAGAAGAGACGACAATACATACAAAGACAAAAGCGACAGACAGACACATGGCCATGCTATGCAGACATCCAAGCTAAACAAAACGAAGGCATTCAATAAAAAAGGGAGGGCAGAACGCGGTCTGCAGAGATGAGACCCTCCAAAAGCCACAGCCGAAAATCAAAATAAACAAAGACAGAACGTAAACCAAACCTCCTTGTTCACGCGGCCAAACAGGTCAAGGGGAGCAGTTAGCACGGGGCGCGAGAAATTTGCCAATCCAAGGAATTAAAGGAGGTGGGGCGGCTGGCAGAGGTAAGGCCGGCACCAGCAGATAGAATTTTGACTTTAAAAATCATGTCCCCTCCAACCTGCGCCACACACCTACTCTCCCTTCTTTCCCACGCAAACCCTGCTTTCCTTCATTTGTTTATTTTTACTTATATTTTATTTCATTTCATTAACATCGATAGTACGTTGTATCTCAACTATAACATCCGAAGCGCTACTGCGAGCAAACAAGTATACAAAACTATAGAACAAAATAACAGACCTGGTTTACGCTAAGTCGCATTTTAAATTTCGGCATTCTATCTATTTGAATTAAATATATCAACCAAACATACAATGACACGGTTCTATCGAACATGGTAGAATATTCATTTTATGACATTACAAATACAACAATAATATTATCTGAAGAAGAAGGTTCCCTCAATTTGGAACTCTATCTCCACGAATGAGAAACCATCACATAAACAGCATGCTCATTTACTTGCCATTAACATTATAAATACTAAAATCTTTAATCAATCCACGTTAGTTCACTGACTGGTTAAACTCCATTGAATTAAATATATGTGATATATGGGCAAGATTGCAATTCAATGGTGAGGATGAAGGTTCATTAAGTATAAATTCTTTACAATATTTTAGATAGATAATGAAATAAATAAGATCCTGACTTTCCTTAGTCAAAGGAAGACTTTGGTATATGATATAGATATACCTAAATTTAATGAGAGTAATCAACTGTATGTTAAAGGCTTTGAGTATAAATATACGCTTACTCAACAAGTGTTATCACTCATATGTTGAAAGCTTCTCAACAAGTATTAACAGTTATATATAGTAGGTTTTGATATAGAGATATGTTTATCACACAAATGTTATAAACTATATGTTAAAAGTTTCAATAGGAATATACACATAGTCAACATATACTGCAACGACCCAACAAGGAAAGGGTTACGCCATGAACTCCAGTAACCACCAAACGGGGCATTACTGAGATCTCTTCTCAAGAAAATACCTCCATGCCACTGCATATAGGAAATGCCCTAGGGGAAACTTGGCAGGGCAGCGATTAGTTCATAGCAGGGTATCACATGCCTATACAATATCAAGATATACAACAAATTCCACTAAGGCAAAATACTATGACTTCACCAAATGAAGTCATTTCAACGTTAGTAGAAAAGGTTAGGGGGTTAGAACTTGCTCAAGCAAATCAAAATTCCCAATTCATGCAGGTAGGAAGTTCCAATCCTCCACACCATCCTAGCCAAGTAGATCTCCTCACAGGAATGGGCACGTTGGGCATGCCTCCTCAGTATTCACAACAAACGCCAACTAGAACCACCATTTCTAACACCATTCCGATACCTCCCGGTCTAGTACAAAATAATCCATTCCTAGACAATACCCCTTCATACTTAAACATATACTCCAAATCACCATAGGGAGATATGTTCTCCTCTCCTGGCATGTTTACTCAACCATAGGGGTTTCCTTATGCCCCTACCAGTGCATACGCTATGCCATATCAACAACCCATTCCACCACCACCCCCTCAGCAGGCACCATCAATGGTCGAAACCTATGTAATAGGGACTTATTCAGAATATTTGAAAGAGCCCTTAGACTTCACCATACGAGGTGTCATGCTTCCAAGACCTCTTCCTGATTTTCCCAAATATAAGGGGAGGGAGATCCAAATGCACATATCAAGGCCTATGCCACAGCCATTCGAGAACTACTCCCTTGGGATGGTGTTGTTGCCAAAATATTTCCTAAAACGTTAGAAGGTATCGCCCTCAATTGGTATTACAGAATACCTGAAGCCTCCATCCATTCATTTAAATAACTCATTTCCAAGTTCATCAAGGCATTTGATATGAACAAACTGTTGAGAACAGGAATCAGGGAATTCTTGCACATTAAGCAGGAACACAATGAATCTGTTGCTCATTTCATTCAAAGATGGCGTACAGTCCTCTATTCTTCGGCAAGTGCTCCAAATATGGATTAGATGGAACTATGTGATTTATTCCTTCATTCCTTAGCAGTAGAGGTGAAGGAAGAAGTCCAAAATTTCCCACTAAGGACTTACGATGAAGTACTTGAGAGCACTCTCCGAATAGATCAAGCTGCAATAGATAGTGGTTGTAAGACATATGGAACAAACGGGAGGTTAATCACCTCTAACCAAAATGATACGACTTACCCCACTACCACAAATGTCAATCAAGGACCTAAAATGCTTAATAAAAATCATGGAGTGATAAAGATGGAGTAATTGATTAGGCTAAAAGGTTAAATGTTAAGAATACTCCACCACTAATGAACAACCAATGAAACAACAACTTTACCCCAACAATCAATGCAGTGGATTTTAATCATCCACAACAACAACAACAATGGAAAAACCTTACAAAGGGTCCAAGCCAAAACTCAACTGGATATCAAAACCAAAACCAAAACCAAAAACAACAAACACAAAACTTTAATCCTAATAGGCAACGGTTTGATCAGATTTTTGGGCCACAATATGCACCAAACTAGAAAACTAGGAATTACAATCCTAACTCGTATTGTGGTTTTCACAAAATTTGAGGCCATGACACTAGAACATTCCATGACTACAATAAATTCATGCAACGTTTGCTAGAGGAACAAAGACAACTTTTCATAGATATGTTCTTGGCCGATCCTGCGTCACCGGCACCAAATAATTTCACGGGGACAGTTTCCCCTCGAAACACACCCCTCATAATCTTTAATGATCTACTCCCAAATCACGATAACAACAAGTTAAATCCAAATGGGAAAAATCAGGGCATAATAATAGGAAACAATGATCATGAAGCCTCGAATTCACTAAATCCATTAGTTGCACCACAATTAGGAAGTCAGCCGCGACCCAAGATAGTCGGTTTAGTGGAATTAGACGCCGAACTATCCATAGAAGCTGTAACAAGGACACGAGAGTATTCCTCTCAGCCAAGTCCAAGTTACCTACCGGAGATAGATAACATCCAAAAATATTAGTAAAACCCGTGGGTGCATACGATTTGATTAGTGATCTAACGAAAACCTTCTCGCAAATTTCTTTTTGGACTTACATGAAGAAATCTCCCACCATAGGGCTTCTCTTTAGAAGCATTAGGTTTAGGTCATTTAATTAACATCACTCCACCTCCTGAAACACAGGTAAACCATATAGACTTTGATATTCCACCCTCTGGGCAGCTAGATAGGGATATCAAGTTTATATTCGAAATAAAAAAATGCCAATAGACATTGAGATTACATGCAAGGTGATCTAGCCTTATATTTACAAAGTTTGGGTTTATAAAATTACATTAAACGCGTGATGGTTGATGATGGGGCAACAATTAACATAGTCCCCTTCTCTTTCCTTCAAAATCTAGGGTATGGAGAAATAAATTGTTCCACGACTCAAAATACATTAAGAGGTTATGATAGCCTTAAAGCCACATCGATTGGAACGATAATACTACCGATCATCTTAGGACCCAAAAAAATCCTAACTGAGTTTTATATTATAGATCGGAAACCAACTATAATATGATCCTTGGCGACCATGGATACATTGTATGAAGGCAATCCCCTCTACATTATTTCAAGAAGTAATATTCTTGCATTTAGGAAAAGTGTTCATAGCTAAGGGTGATCCAAAACCATTCGATATACACCTAGCAGACTTAAAGAAAAGGCCAGGCACTCATTCTGAGTTTGAACTCCCAACAAACCAACTCAATAAACCCACCAATGCAAAACCGGAAGAAAAGTTGGTACCTACAACAGATCTTGAGACTATGAGCCTAATCAAGACTATCCCAACCCTCAAGGATGAGGCTAACATTTTAGAAACCATATCATTAGGAACTACTGCAAAGATTATCGAGTTATTAGAATATGATCTACCGATGTTCCTACCATTTGATTCTATAGGCATGGGATATACCCTAGGTGTTGGTTCTCTTCCAGCAGAGGATCTCTACATGGTAGAAGTAGAAGATGTTAACACAACAAATATCCCAACGTCTATATTCCCAGCTAAATACTGGACTCTCCATTT
The DNA here is from genome assembly GCA_018340775.1 of Taxus wallichiana var. yunnanensis. Taxonomy (NCBI): domain Eukaryota; kingdom Viridiplantae; phylum Streptophyta; class Pinopsida; order Cupressales; family Taxaceae; genus Taxus; species Taxus wallichiana. The sequence continues at coordinate 4,955,863 of CM031235.1, read as the reverse complement.
CGATGGAGCTAGATGTCATTATGGAGCTGGGGCAGGTGTAATATTTACTTCTCCCGAGGGAAAAATCCTTCCATTCGCCTTTAAACTAAATTTTGAATGTACAAACAATGGCGTTGAGTATGAATCCCTCCTCCTTGGTCTCATCTTAGCTAATAGGATTGGTGTTAATAACATCGCATGTTAGGAGGCTCATAATTGGTATCAAACCAATCTCTAAGGTGTATGAAACTAGAGCTGAGCACTTATGACTCTACAAAACAAGTTGTATTGGATTTGAGCAAAGAGTTTGACTTCATATCAATTGAAGAAATCCCATGAGAACAAAATTTTATCGCTGATTCTATAGTAACCTCAAGCATCACGCTTCACTCCAAACAGTGAGTTGGAAGATACCCATTTCATGATATCCTTCGTATTGAACCATTAGTGGAAAAAATGCCAAACCATCTTTTAACAAACATAGATGAGAACAAATCTACTATCCTAGACCACATTGATAATGATGGAGACACTCTGGATTATTTAAAACTTATGCAGCATTACATCTCACCCATCACGTGATAGATTTGTCCTTAATCCCACATTTGTCTTCTACTTTGGAAACCCATGATAGAGCTTCCCCCATGAAAAGAGCTAGCATATACACGATAGAGAATGGAGACAATCTTGAATTACCTCCATCCCCACCTCGATTTTGAATAAGGTAACACTTCTTTAATCGAAGAAACAATTGATATTAACATCGGAAGCGGAGGATGAGATCCAAAGATCTTGAAATTAGGATCTTCGTTAACTCCATGAAGAAGTAGAAATACACACTCGAATCCTTCAAGGACATCGGAAGGATTTTGCATTTAACTATAAAGAAATGACAAGAGTTACACCACACATTGCGGTACATAACCTCATCACCAAGTCAGATGCAAAGCCAATTAAACAAAAATCAAGACCAATGAAACCTAAGGTAGCTCTCATGGTAAAGGAAGAGGTAATGAAACTCCTCCAAGTAGGATTCATCAAACCAGTCGACTACTCTCAGTGGGTATCTAATATCATTCCCATTCTCAAAAAGAATGGGAAAATACGCATCTGCATAGACTTGAGACATTAACAAAGTGTGTCCTAAGGATGACTTCCGTTACCATCCATAGACGTCATTGTTGACGCTTAGATAGCGGATTTGAGCTTTTGTCTCTCATGGATGGATTCTTAGGATACAATCAAATCAGAATATCCAAACAAGACCAAGCTAAAACCACATTTATAACTCCTTGGGGAACCTATTGCTACGTTGTTATGCCATTCGGTCTCAAGAACGTTGGCGCTACATACCAGTAGGCTATGATGTATATATTTCATGATCTTATTCATAAAATTGTGGAATCCTATGTAGATGACTTGTTGGCCAAATCCTAGGAGATGTTGTGATCACCTGGAAGTACTCCGCGTCATTCTTTCACATCTAATAGAATACGGAGTCACGCTAAATCCAGAAAAATGCATCTTTGGTGTGATAGGAGGGAAACTCCTAGGTTACATTATATCGTCACGAGGGATGGATGTTGACCCAACCAAAATTTGGGTTGTTCTCAAAATGGTCCCACCTTTAGATGAATATGGAATTAGGTCATTTCTTGGAAAAATCAATGCAATCCAGAGATTCATCCCTGATTTAAGATTTTCCATTCATCCAATCAACAATCTACTCAAGAAAGATATAATATTGATTAGACTAAAGACTGCATACGAATATTTCAACGTATTAAACATTTCTTATTATCACCCACCACGTTAATGCCACCTAATCTAGAATTCCCTTTAATCTTGTATTCGTGAGCTACCAATGTCTCGTTAGCTTTGCATCTAGCTCAAGAAGATGATGACAAGAGAATGTGCGATCTATTTTATTAGCCAAACATTGCTCGACTATGAAACACATTATACACAAGTAGAACAAGAATGCCTTGCCATAGTCTTTGCAACCAAACGCTTAAGACATTACATGCTAAATCAAGAAACAAAGGTCATTATAAAAATAGACCATTTACAAACTTTCCTCACGCAAGGGTCCTTATCTAAAATGTTGGATGCTTTATAACCTTAATGGGTGAGTTTGAATTAACATTTCTAAATCAAAAGTCCATTAAAGGACAAATCATGCGGATTAGTTAGCTAATAATCAACTAGATGGAGATAATCTAGTAGATCTGGAATTTCTTGATGAATACATATACTACATCGAAACTAGACCTCCTGTCTCTGAATGTCCTTGGTATACTGATATTATTAATTATATCATGGACCATACGTATCCAGAAGGTGCTACACTACAACAAAGAAGATGGTTACACATTATCGTAGCTAAATATGTTATTATAGAATAGGTGCTCTATCGAAAAGTATTTGATGGAATGCTTCTAAGATGTGTCGACATAGAAGAATCCAAGAAGATCCTCTACCAATCCCATAGTGGAATATGTGGAGGCCACTTCGGTGGTCATGCCACCACCGTAAAATACATCGGATGGGTTATTTCTGGCCTACTCTAGAACACAATGCAGTAGAGTTTGTGCGAAGGTGTCATAAGTGCCAAGAATTCTCCCACGAGATTCACATACCAGCACAAGCTCTACAACCAATCGCTACTCCATGGCCCTTTTCTACATGGGGCCTAGATTTGATAGGGAAATTCTCTCCCTCATCTACAGATAGCCATAATTTCATAATCACGGCCACCGAGTATTTTACCAAGTGGGTAGAGGCTATGCCTCTTACTACTGTACCGGGTTCCATAATCACCAAGTTCATTTTGAACCAAATCATTTGTAGGTATGGTGTCTCGCAAATCATTATCTCAGATAATGGGACTTCTTTTAAGAATGACGAAGTTTATGAATTATGCAATAAATTTAAAATAAGCCATCATCTGACCTCCTATATTATCCTCAATCCAACGGTAGGATGAAGTGACAAATAAAACATTAAAATCCATTCTTCTAAAAGCGGTGAAAGAAAACAAACAAATGAGATTGGCATTTGAAGTTATATCCATGGCCTTGTGGTCCCACCGAACCTTAATAAGAACACCAACAGGAGCGACTCCTTTCTCTGCTAGTATTTGGGCGCAGAAGCAGTTCTCCCATTTGAGGTTGAAATACCCGGTCTCGTATCTCATTACAAGGATTTTGGATGAAGACGCTTACAGAGAAGTATGTCTCTCCCAACTAAAAAGCCTAGATGAAGCTAGGTTAGATGTTGAACAATGGCACATAATCTATGCTGACCGGATGTGCCGGTAGTATAACAAGAAGGTATATGAATGAGACATATATGAAGGTGATTTGGTTCTAAGGATAGACAGCCGGATCGATAAAAATATCAGCAAAGGAAGGAAGTTCCAGCCCAAATGGTTGGGCCCATACCAAGTCACGAAAGACTATGGAAATGGTGCATATCTCTTATGTACACTAGAGGGTGAGGAATTTGGTGAAACAATCAATTCCCTACACCTTAAATGATTCTACGCATAAGTGGCCAACACTATTTATATAAATATATCTACATTTCATCTTCATATAGTTAGGTTCATTTTGTCCGCTTGTTTCGTACAATTTTGTGATCAAGGAACTCATTCTCAAAGCAATTCATTACAAACTTCTGATGGTATTGGCATAAACACTCTAATCATACTTCTTCATTTTATAATGTCATCACCTATTTCAGAATCATTTCATCAAATAAAGCTAGATATGACAAAGCCTTAATGGTAACCATACCAAGATCTATGGGCTTGTTCTCACTTTTGGTTTCTTCCTAGGATAGGTGTCTTGCCTATGGTCTGTTCTAGAAGCTTCATCGTGTCACATCTATCCCCTATGTATATCTCTTTGGAAATAAAAATACATGACGACATTTTTGCTCAAATAAGCAAGTCAAGTATAGATCAAATAGAAAATTTTAATTTTACACATTTCCTTGCCCTACCAACCTTGGTGATGAGTTTGCATCTCTTACTAGTGACGTAGGGTTGGGAAAGGATGGAAATGCCCTCACTCGCCTATACCTTGTCCATGGTGATAAGCCCATACTTTTTACTAGTAGCATAGGCAAGGTGTAGGGGTCATCTTGACAGATAAACATTGAAGGTCGTAAGCAACCAAATTCAAATGAACTTTGAAAATCTTGAGTAAAAAACAAATGAATCAGATGTCCAAAATTCCAAGAGAGTTCAAAACCGTGAAACCTAGATTTTGTCTACCATGTGGCCATCTATGGATCTAAGTCTAGATAAACCGCAAAGCAAGTTACATCCCAAACGATGGAGTCACTCGAGTAGAAAGGTTTGTAGCTTCCTAATTTGGTTCCACCAAGGCTTTATCTATCTCTCATCACTATCATTTCAACACATTTCATAACTTGTGCCCTTTCTAGCTCTCGGTGATGAGCCCTCGCATCTTACTAGTTATGTGGAGTTAGGAGTGGGCAAGTTTATCTACTCATCATACCGGTTTATCATCACATTTTGTCAAAAAAAATATGAAGTACCGAAAAATTGCTTATAAGAAGCTAGAGTTTAAAATCACATTGTGTCTACATTATCATATATCAGCATCATGAAATACAAAAAGAAAGTAAACATTTGTATCATTTGTTCTCCATTGCATACATTCTAAAAAACATAAAAACATCATTATAATTTACATGCGTAATCAAATCATAAGAACATTAATGCCAAGCATCTGATCAAAAAATATATATATATATATATAAATGGTCAAGTTTCCTGTACAATGCCATCATGCGCTAAGCATGGTCAAAATGCTCAAAGAGCCCGGGAGATACAAAATACATCATAAAAAATAGTCCAAGAGAGCCAAGTGGATTCTCAAACCCTATGAGATCCCTCTAAGGGTGCATGCCCCCATCTAGGACTCTAGCTATGCTAATGCTCTGAGTGCATGGAGGGCTCACGATCCTGAGGAGCAGCTGTGGTCTCACCATGAGAATGACTCCTCATCAGGCACTCTGCTATTCTATACCCTGCTAGCTCGATATTGAGGGTAGACACCATCCTGGCCACATGCCAGATAGGGGAAAAGATGTCGGTGTGCCTACCAACTGCTGAAGGCTCCCCTACATCCATGGATAGCTCTGCACTGGTCTTCTCCATAGGGATCATTAGGGTATCGGTGAATACCTGGTGAATCAGGTCTCACCACTCATCGGCGAGTCTCTGCAAGAAAAAAAGGAGAAAAGCCAATTAGAAATAATCAAGAGATAAAATCAAATATAAACAAAAGGAGAGGTAACAACTAAGGCAATCATAAACTAGAAACAAATGTTAAAAGGAAGGATGATAACTCACTCGGATCGCCGGGCCTCCAAGATGGATCTCTAGGATTAGACACTACCATAGATGTCGCCACCGACTAGTGTGCTTCTCCCTGTGCTAGGGCAACAAAGCATCCCGCTATGGACTCATCCTCCCAACCAAATCCTTGAGAGAGTGGCTCCTTTGAAGCTAGTGTCACCTCTCTCTCACACTCTGCTCCGCCCTCTCCTGTAAAATATCTAAGTGTCATGCCACTCGGGATCATTGTCCTCCTCTCCACCCGATCACTAGCCTCCCTCCTCTCATCCTTCTCTCCCCCGTGAACTCCTCGGACTCGGATTCTATGTCAATGGGTCATCACTACTATGTGAGTGAGACCGGCGTGTCAATATGAAGTAAGGGTGCCGAGGAGCATTGGCTCTCCCTCGGGAAAATATACTCGCCTAGCTATAATGGGGACACCGGGAGTAACAAATGCCCAACCCCGGCCTCTAAGACCTCCCCGGCCTCTCGAACTAATATATATATAGTAGCACCACCGGGGAAGCATACCCACGTAAGGCGAGGCTAAAGCAACCGCTGAGGCACTCGACAAAAAGGGTGTATCTCCACCCTCCCCACCCTATCAACAAGCTGCCCTGTGGTGGAGCAGGAAATCAAAGTAAGAGCCTCCTCACCCCATAAACCTGCCATGGCCTGATAAGGTGTGGCCTCCATGTCATCAGTGGTTAGGGAGGTGACTAGATGGTGAGGTGCTCTGAGCACCAACATGTCTGTCCATCTGGCTGCCCTCATAACTCCGGGATCTACCACCTCTACACCTCTCCCATAAGGGATGAAATGCTCGTAGACCCAACTCATAACCAGCGTTCGGATGGCTCAATGACTGCCCCTATAAATGGACCACCTAGTATAAATCATGGTAGGTAGTCCTAAGAATGTCGGCTCCCCAGGCATAAATCCAACCATGTCCCTCAATCTGTGCAATAATGGGGGACCAGCAATAGAGTAGAGTGTCTCCTCCCTTGTCCCTAATCAATCTCAAGGCAAGGATCCCCATAATGGCCTGACAAATCAAGGGGATAGGTAGGCTAGGAATATATCGGACCCTCACCCCCTTTTTCGAACCAGTGGAGATAATTGCATCTCCCATGTATGAGGCCCACTGTGTTATTTGATCCCGTGAACCTACTATCTTAAGAGTGAGTCATCTCCAATGACGAGACCCCCAAGATACAATAAACTTCCTCAAAAGTAATGGTCCACTCACCTCGGACCCCTAGTAATAAAAAGTGTTGATCAGCATCCCAATATGAAAATAAGTCACAAAGTATGTGACTAGATGGTGCAACATGCGGAACCCGTGATATACGCAGTATACCAGCCCTCTAAAGAGTGTCCTGCTCATCCTGAGAAAGGGCATCTAATACTACCGAGAGCCAATCACACTCTCTCTCTCTCGGCTCCATCGAATATACTCCTCCCTCACCTACATACACCCAAAAACACACAAAACAGAGCAAGTTAGTATCCAAATGACTTTAGAAAAATCATGAAGACACATAAGAATGCTAAAAATGCAAAATTAACTTCAAAAGGGTGTTGTTTGTGTATTTTGTGAAGGACCGCCGAGTAGGGCGGTAGTTCTGTAATCACCGCCTTAAAGGTGGCGGTCTTGTAACCGCCACCCTGAATAGGGCGGTGGTTGTGTAACCGCCACCCTGCCCAGGGTGGCGGTCATGTCCCAAATTTCGTATGGGTCACATGACCTAAAAATTCCTAAAAACGCTAAATAAATGCTATTTTGACTAAAACAAAGCCTACCTAGTAGGCGCCCCCCCTAGATAGACCTATTAAAACTAACATTTTCAAAAATAATCCCCCCATGACAAAGACTTCAACATTTTAATATTTTGGGGATAAAAATAGAAAATTGAGAAAAACTAACCTGTGATCTCGTGGGTGGTGATTACGCTCGTGGAGGCATGATCATGATCTCATCCTAAACGTTTTGACTATAATCTCGTGAGAAACCGTCACCGTGGGGAGCTCAAAATCAACCAAATCAACGCACACAAATGAATAGGAAAATGGGCCCACTTTTACATATATGCGGAGTTTGGATGCCGACGGAGGTAATTTCTTATCCCCACACAAATAGATACGTACTCAGATTTCTGAGTTCGATCAAAATGCTAGCACATCATAGGTTGATGTTGTGCATCCAGTGTGATTGCACAACATGGAATCCTTCTCTCCAAGTGTGTGGACTTGTAAAACCAAGAGAGGAATCTCCGAGAGAAGGCTGGTTCCTATTCCTAAACTACCTACCACAAGCTATTCCGGTGCGAGGGCAAGCTAATCTAATCCTAATCTAACCATGCCAAGAGAGAGAGAGAGAGAGAAAGGAAAAAGAACAAAGCCTACACTAAAACAATGATACACGAGAGAAGGAGGATGTTGAACATCTATCAAAGCGCCATGGGACAAAGAGAGGTGAGCAATGGGAAGGATGGACGAAGCATCACACATGCCCAAGGATAGATTTCACACAAAAATGTCCCAAAACTCCATGAACATAGCTCCAAACCTATAATGAGTATTAAAACATGCATAAATAAGAGAGGAAAGAAAGAACAAGCAAAAAGAATGAAGGATGGATAGATGCATCACAAAACACGTTTTGATGCTTTAGAAGTTTACAGAACATCATTTTATTGGTAAAAGGAAAAAACACCATTACAGAGTAGGGGAGGAGGTTTGAACTCCATTTTCAACCCTGGAGAAGAAAAGAAGGGAGGGCGAGCTGAAAAATGAACCACCTCCTTGAAAAATGAGCCAAATCTAGGTTTTACAATGCATGGGTCGAGCCGGGGGAAAGAAAATGGAAAAATGTGTAAGAAATTCCTTATTGAATGCAGATGCATTAAAATAGCATAGGATACCTTACACCCATACCCCCATCTTTGACCGATTTTGGAGGAGAATGCGACCCATTTGTATTTTTGGCTGCTTAAAATGTCACCTCTTTGCGAAGAAGAATATGACCCATTAGCATTAAAACTAGTTGTTGAAAGGTCATTTCGGCCATTACACATGTCGAGATATTTCTTGATTTTCTCTCTCAAAAATAAACCAAATCTGAGATTGAACCTAAAATCATGTAGAGCATCTCACCAGCTTTCCATTGATATAAAGAATGTGGAAATATGAGCTATGGATCGAAAGATATGGTGATTTGAAGATTTAGGGCACAGGCAAACGGATCAAAACGAATTTTAAAATGTTTTCCACTCTTCGCCACTTGGATGACACGTGGCACGTTGATTGACGAGTAATTCTCTCTCCTCCGGAGCTTTCCTTTAAAAATTGCTTTCAGGCCCTTAAACTTGGACACGTGGCGCCATTTCATCGGTTCGATTCGAGGGGCACATAACTCGCCAAACCTTTGACCTTTGACTTTTTTCTCCGTGAGGATGGCATGCTTCGATTGGTCTGCGGGCCTCCTTGTCTCTATTTTCAGCCCTCTCACTTTTTTTCCCGGATGTCCCATTTGATTTTGGACCCTTTGATGTCTCATTTCGAAAATCTCTTACTTCGGGCATTTCGCGTCCATTTGTCCAGATGTCCCATTTGATTTTGGACCCTCTGGACTCATTTCAGCCTCGGCTCTTTCGGCTTTTCATGTCCTCCATGTACTTTTGTCCCACTATCCCAAATTTCTTGGGACGATATCTCGAACCACCGAGTTGGACTCATTTGCGCCGGCCGATCGCGGCCCGACTTTTGTCCCATTTCGTCCCTCTCGAAACAAAACCTTAGCCAATTTTTTCCACTTTCACATGTTTCAGCATTTGCGCCTCGCGTCCTTTTGTCCTAGATGCTCCCTGCTGCATGGACTGTTTAGCAACTCTTTGGCCGAGTTCGCGCCTCGGGCCTTTTGTCCCAAATGTCCCATGCCGCCCTAGCTGGACTAGGACTTAGTCATTTTTATGATTTTTTTGGATCCCCTACTTGCCTTTTGCAATTTTTTCACATTTTCTCGAGCTTGCTCTTTTCCTCTTGGATGGGAAGTTAGAAAATATTTGAGGAGGACCTAAAAACATGATTTTGGGCCTTAAATCAATCAATTTTCTTGGGACTTGAATATTTTATGCATGTTATCAAAATTACCCAGGGAGGAGGGTGAATTTTGATAAACAATTTGGCGACTCAAGCGGGGGTCATCACCTCTTTGGATGAATGATCTAGTTGCCTGAAGCATCCATTAGGCATGGAGTCATGAGTTGAAGCTGCAAACTGATCTAAACTTTGAAAACCTCCTCCGAGCCACTTGAAACCCATTGAACCCAGTGTCTTCACCAAATGGAAATGAACGTGCAAGAGCAAGTAACCAGCAACACCAAAACTATGTACAAAACTGAAAATCATACATGTCCCAAATGGAACATGTAGAGTGTGCACAAGCACTTCTTCTACTGAAAGCAAACCTACCTACTCTACTCTAATGGAAGCAAAGTGCAAGCTAAACAAACCCTACAATGGTTGTGAGAAATAGCTTCCTTTCTTCAAAATTGGTAACCATGCAATTGATTTGGCATTGATCATGGCTGTTTGGATGGATGGAAAATCAACAAGAAGCTGGTCTTCCATCGAATCATCAAGGTATGTTGAAGGAAAATCCAATACCTCTTTTAGTTGCTCTGCATTTGGATTGAGAGGTATGGCAGCTGATCCTTGGTACTTTATAGCTCATCCTCATGCTCGAAGCAAGCATGACTGGTTGTGACTTCTCCTTTGGCTCCAATGAAGCCAAATACCGATTGGGCAAGGTATGGATCCATTTGATATGCCCATAGCTCGATTTTCAACTCCAAGAATGGAGTCTTCTTGTAGACCTTATTGAATGGATGGTGTGGAAGAAATGGTAGAAATTTATGCCCTTTCTCTTCCTCAATGAAGAACATGGAAGATTAAAATCTTCCAATCTTGATTCCAAAGAGCTCTTTATAAGATGCGAGGCTGCTGCAAATGAAAGTTCTCCTTCAAGCTGACAGCAAACTCAAGTGTTTGGAATGTGGATGATGAAAGAGAGAATGGTGAAAGCTCAACCGGCTCTTCTCCATCAAAATAGTCCTCCAAAATCATGTAAATAAACACCTCATGGCTGTCCTGCTTGCTGCAAATGTTCAACTTCCTCCATGGTGTCTCTTGATCTCGTAACTTGACCACCATGGTTTCTTTCACTTCCAACATTGAGTTTGAGAGATCAAACTCCTTTTAGTAATAGAACTTAAGAGAGATGAAGTAGAAAGAAGAACTGAAGGTTCTCCTGTAGCCTGCTTTGTGCTCAAAGCCCTTGGATCCGCAATTTTCTCTTCCACAGCTAGATTGTGCTCCTCTTCTTTTGGATTTGGAGCAGCTTCTCCTTCCTCTACTAGTTGAATACAATCTTTCTCTTGATAGAACTCTTCCTCTAGCATGAAGTTTGTCAAGTCAAACTCTTCAGTCTGCTGCTCTAGAGGACAAGTTGGGACTGCAAGATCTTCTTCAGGGCTTTCTTCCTCTATGGCTGATTGTGCAACTTGAATTGAATTAGCATTCCCTTCAAATAGAGTGCCAACATGGACACTACTGAGCACCACGCTTCTTCTTTTGTTCTCTGCAACCCTAGCCTCTTCGTAGGTTTAACCATCAAGGGATCTTTGTTATCCCAAATTTGAGAGCCCAAACTCTTGGACTTTGAATTATCTTCATCTTTGTTTGGTCTCTCTTCTTGTTGTTTTCTTGACTGGCATTTTGCAATTCTTCATCCTCCCACATGGATTTGGGAATGCAAGAGGAGGGATGGGTTGTAACTCAACCGATTTTACAATTTTTGTGGTGGTAGAGGAGGTGAAACCTCTTGTTTCTTTGGAGGAGGGGGTGTTTCTGTTAGCTCTTGTGGAGGGGATGACTGTTTGGAAGGGAAAAGGAAAGAAGAATCGAGATGAGATGGAAGACTAGGGGATGGAGGGATGGATTCAACATTTAGGGAAGCAGATGGTGAGTGTAAAACTTGACACTGCTGAAATGATATAGATTGGGAAAGAGGAAAAGAAAAGGCATGAGATGGTGTGCTTACCCATTGACAAGGTTGCTGAATACTCCTCTCATACACCTCTATTTCTTCAATCCACTTTGCAAGCAAAGGCAGCATTGCAATCATGAAGTCAAGCTTCTCCTGAGGGCTGTAATGCCTTGGAAAAGGTCCCACCCATGGACAAGGTGCTCTGCAACCGATTCCAAATGCTTTCATCTGTGCCTGAGCTTGGACACACCATCCCACCTCCATCTTTTAGATTTTCTCCAATAGACCAACATCTTGGATCTAATTGGTCTTCATTATATGCATACTCTTGCTCTTGGGAAGCTTCATTGCCAAACCGATTTTGGCATTGCTGTGCTCATATGAGTATGCATGCTGATTTTGAGTTTGTTCTGATTTGGAGGATTTGAAAAACATGTTGGAGGTGGAAAACATGCATTTGTTGTTGAAAATGTGAATTCCATGATGGAAATGAAGTCATGATTGCACAACTTCATGGAATGGAAAAGAATGAAGGGGATGGAAAGAAAGATGGATGAAAATGGATGGAAATGAATGGAAAGGAAGGTCTGCAACTTCAGAGATGGGTTGTTGACCAGATGGAGTCGCCAGATGTGTTTGCAAGTGCCTCCAAAGGCTGAAATCTTCACAGGAACACATCAACCTGCAAAAGATGAAGTGAAAGACCTCTAAGGTCCCACCGGGTGTGCCAAAACTGTTGATGCAAAATCACAGCACCCCGGATGTTGATCAGATTTCTAGTTGATGTTCTAGCATCCCAGTGTGATTGCACAACATGGAAACTTTCTCTCCAAGTGTGGGACTTGTAAAACCGAGAGAAGAATCTCCAGAGAAGGCTGGTTCCTATTCCTAAACTACCTACCACAAGCTATTCTAGTGCAGTGCAAGCTAATCTAATCCTAATCTAACAATGCCAGGAGGAGACAGAGAGAGAGAGAGAAAGGGAAAAGAACAAAAGCCTACACTAAAATGGTGATACACCAGAGAAGGAATGTTGAACATCTATCAAAACTACCATGGACAAAGAGAGGTGGATGGGAAGGATGGACAGAAGCATCACAAATAGATAGAACACAGTAAAATGTCCCAAAACTCCATGAACATAGCTCCAAACCTGTAATGAGTATTAAAACATGCACAAATACTTTCAATGAAGAGAGGAAAGAAAGAACAAGCAAAAAATGAGGAAGGATGGATAGATGCATCACGAAACACGTTTTGTTGCTAAGAAGTTTACACGAACATCATTCCATTGGTAAAAGGCAAAAACACCATTACAGAGCAAGGGAGGAGGTTCGAACTCCATTTTCAACCCTAGAGAAGAAAAGAAGGGAGGGAAGAGCTGAAAGATGAACCACTCCTTTTTTTGAAAAATGAGCCAAATCTAGGTTTTTACAATGCATGGGTCGAGCCAGGAGAGAAAACATGGGAAAACGTGTAAGCCCATTCCTCATTGAATGCAGATGCATTAAAACGGCATGGGCGATACCTTATAGACCCATACCCCGACATCTTTGGCTGATTTTGGAGGAGAATGCAACCCATTTTGCATTAATTTGGTTGTTAAATGTCACTTCGCCATTAAGAAGAATGCGATTTTCATTAGCATTAGGTTGTTGAAAGGTCGATTCAAGCCATTACTTGGAATCACGTAGATAATTTCTCTATTTCCTTGATATAAAGAACACCAAATCTCGAGATTGGATCGAAAGATATGAGTGATTTCAAGATTTAGTTGCAAAATATAGGCCAAAAGAACGGGAAAATATTTCCGAGCTCTGGATCAAAAGACATATGGATCAAGATTTCCATGGGCTCATCCTCAAAACGAATTTTAAAATGTGGACCGTGCCGCTATTTTATTGGACGACACGAGGCGCATTTTTACCGTGCTGATTGGACACTTAGCAATTCTCTCAACCTCCCTCTTTCGCGTGGGCTCCGATTCATTTGGGAAATTTCTCTATTTGGCCCCCTTCACCTTTTCATGACACGTGTCCCGCCATTTCTTTGGTTCGGATGTCGCCGACGAAAATCTCGCCCTTCAGCCGACCTTTTGACTTTTTCTATTTGCGGTGAAGACACGTGGCGAGATTCCATTGGATCCTGGCTCTTTTGGGTTTTCACGTCCTCCACTTTTGTCCTGGATGTCCCATTTGATTTGGGACCCTTTGTGCTCATTTCGCCGGTCGATTTGTGCCAAGCCGTCCCACTGGTTCGCGCCTTTTGGGCCCGATTGTCCCAACATCCCTCTCGAAACAAGACCTTAGCCGATTTTTTCCACTTTGAACCGACATTTTCACCCTTTGGCGTCCCGCGTACTTTTGTCCCTGATGTCCCATTGCTGCGTGGGGCTGTTTGTGCTTACTCTGGCCGTGGTTCGTGCCCGATGTCCCAAATGTCCTGAGCCCTTAGGACTAGGACTTAGCCGATTTTCTTCATTTTTCCCGGATCAACCTATCTTTGTTTTTGCAACCTTTTTCACATTTTCTCGAGGTTTTTTCTTGGATGGGAGAGTTAGAAAATATTCGAGGAGGCCCTAAAACATGATTTTCGGGCCTTAAATCAATCAATTTGCTTGGGACTGAAGAATTTGATGCATGTTATCAAAATTACCTTGAGGGTGAATTTTGGGAGGTAAGCTCAAAATCAACCAAATTGCAAATGAATAGGAAAATGGGCCCACTTTTACATTATAGTACAATTATTTTTGAATGCTCCTTTCTAGCGAGGTTTCTACTTTAGTATTTATTTTTTGATCCTTTTTGTTTATCCGCACTTCAAATTCTCTTTTCATTTTAGTAGTAGCGGGAATTTTGGATCGCAGCGTCTCTTTTTGACACGGGAATGAACATACAGGTATAACTCCTAACTTCCCATTTCAGGACCACCATACTCGGACCCACCGTTTTACACCTCTTCATGGCTAAAATGATTCTCCGAGGGGGCAATATGTATGTACCCAAAATTATAGGGTCTTTGCCGGAATAACATAACACGTGCCCCAATGATGATACAGGTCTCCTCACAAGGTGTTCGGGATCCGGAAAATGCTCTCCAAGTATGTGTTAACATCCCGCATACCCCGCTTAGCCCCTGTGTGATTTTATTTCTCTTCTCCCATCCTTTTTCTTTGTTTTTTTCTTTAGTAATGAAACCGCCGCCCGTCTGGTGGCGGTCCTGTAACCACCACCTTGCTTGGCGGCGGTCCTTCACGCATTTTCGTAATGATATTTTAACACGACTCATGTAAATTTTCAATGTTTACTAGCTTTTTTCACCGCCTTTGCTTGTATTTATGATTCTGGTTCCCTGGAATAGTGTTTTGGCATTGTTTATGGTTTAAGAGATCAATTTGGTTTTCACCTTTGGGTAAATGGGATTCTATATATAGTTGGCTTGTGCTTAAACAAATAGCCCCTCAAATTTTCCTCTGAATTTCTCATTTCAATATTTTAGCCTTTCATTTTTTTAGGATCCATAATTTCATTTCTTAGATGCATAGTTAGCATTGTTTAGTTGTTAGAAAGCCACATATTCTCCTTGTGCAAAGTGTTGTTGTCATTTCATCCAAATCAATTGGAGTAGGATAGTTTCATTTCAATAGGAAGCCATTAAAGTTGCAGGTTTTGTTCATCAAACATGATAGTTTTAGGTCTTTGGACGTTTTATGTTGCATGACTCGCAATAAATCCCACTAGGAATTGCATAAGCCAAGCTCTGTACTCTTGCATTATCCCTCTCCTACTCACATTGTATTCAGTCTGCATCCTAAGCTACCTTTGTTCCAATATCTACTTTTGTTGATGCTAGCATTACACACTTTTCTGGATCCACGTGAGCACAAAAGAATGAGGAGATCACACTGAGGGGACAAGGTCACACACCATCGGATTCGCCACTATTCTGCAGAATCCAGGTTCTAGCTTTCAAAGTTCTAGTTAAAAGCATATCAAATAGAGTAGCTAATCATTTCATTTCAGTTAAATTTTACTTTTGATATTTCAAGGAAGCTGTGGGGATTGATAGTTTCTAAGAAACTATGATTCACTCCTCACTTCTGAGGTAGGATTGAGAGTCTTTCAAATAGAGTAGATTAGTTATCAAGTTATTTAGAATAGATCTACAAATTACACAGACAAGCAGCTATACTTGTTCATTTGTTTGTTTTAATTATGTTATTAGTTTAGTTGTCAATTTTAGATATATTAGATAAGTTTCTCTTTAAAATATGTTTAGTAGTTTAGCAATATGCATCAGACTTAGAAATATACGTAAATATATCTTGCATGTTTAGTTTATTTTGTCATTAATTAGCTTTATATCACTTTCTTTTGTATGACAATCATGGGACCTAGAGATCCCAGAGAATACGTATTCGAGCCAATCATGCCTCAACCCAATATTATTACAGCAATAACTGATATAGATCAGAACCTTAGAATCCAAGTCTTCCGAACAACAATAGACTTACAACAGATCAACTCACAGTTAAGCGGGTTAAATATAGAAGATGACCAAGCACATTTTGGTCAAATCAGCCAAACTACAGATTACCCTAGATAAATATCTACATGACTGTAGAAGGTCTAAAAGAGAGAAAATGCTCGGTTGTGATCCTTTGGTCCCATAACCAGACGTAGGAGACACTCTCATAGACATAGATACTAGCTTAAGGATTCAGGTTGTAAGAACGCCTATAAGATACTCAGAAAAGATTACACAACTGTTAATTCTGAATGTAGAGGCTGAAAAGGCATACGACTATTGGATACTAGGGATTAGGGAATGATTCCACACATGACCATAGCAGGTCCACATAACCACGAATCTATGGTTGTGACCCACAAATCCCACAACCCAATGAATCCACAGGTGAATCAGACATAGATGCTGGCTTACACACATTAGTATTCAGATCTACTCCACTTCACCTACCATCATCACACAATTATCCTTTCTAGACATAGCAGCTAACAAGGCTAAAGATTTCTAGACTAGACAAGAAAATTGGCCATAGATCCATTATATATCCATCATCCATCATATGACCTGTTTGGAGACATACACAAAACCATCCCAAGTTAGTTTCCATCTATCCCACAACCTATAGATCAGATCACACTAGAGATCGATATTGATTGGAGCCTTGAGCAATCATCCTTTGGCGATTGATCTATCATGCTAGTTCAGGTTAGGAGGGCCTTCTTTTCCTTAGATTCACAGATTCCATTAGTGTGTGTCGAAGATATAAGATTTCCTAACTAGTTTACCCATACCCTATGCATAATCCATCCCCACCGAGTTGTCTCGGCACGACCTCAGGAGGTCGGGTGTGAGGAAGAGTCACTTGTAGATTCCCATGCTCGCTTGTCACTTTTCCATCGTACAGTTGCCATGTGGCTTGAGAGCAATGGTGGAGGTGTGGAAACATTCAAAACCTTACAAATTTTTAAAAATAAATTTGGGAATATTTTCTAAGTTTCCTCGTGGCGTGCCTGCCAGTGTAGAAATCGGGTCGGTTGCCACATAGGTTCACGAGGTGTCGGTAGAGGGGCGGATCCTTTTAAACCTTAGCATTTTGGAAATTTTTGGAAAATTTTCCTAAATTCTCTCACTGAAAGCCTACCACACCAATGACTAGGTGACACGTGTCTCCATGACGCGTCATAGAAAAAACGGAGTGTTTGAAGCTTTGTGCTCAAAAGTAAATTTTCCAAAGCTTTCAGCGACCCACCGACCGAAGCTAATGACTATTGAAACGTGGTGTAGTGAGTCACCGGTGGACATGTGGGTGGTTTTTATCCCATGTGCCTTTTTAATCCTTAAGGCAAAATTTTTCATTTTCGGGTGTGGAGTCCCATGTGGACTACCAGGTGTGCCGGAGGTAAAGTTTGATTTTTGCCCCCAAGTTCCAAGAATCCAAATTTCATCCCCATCTCCACCGAGCCTGAATGCTCTGGGGAAAATTTTCTCCCCTGGGCCTGCCTTTGGGGAAAATTTTCCTCCCTAGGCCTGCTAGCCCATAACTTGAGTTTTATAGGGAGTTAGAAGGACTTCCTTATATCTCTAGAAAGGGGAAGGAATTTTCTATCTAATGGAATGGTGTTTAGGAGTTTTTGAGTTTGGGAAATATGAGAAAAATCAGCTTGAATATTTTAGGTCAATATGTGAGTGGGTAAGAGGAAAATTACTTTCATTATTTTCAATGTGTATCTCTAAAAGTATGCGTTGACCATTTCTGGGGCCACCTTATAGGGAAAGGGAATGTTTTTCCTAACCCCTTGTAATGAGATCCTTTTTTATAATTTTGGCCCCTGTAGCCCTCTAAGTGTTATTAAGAAATATTTAACCCTAGTGTTAATTTAATTTGATTAATAAAGGAAATTTAAACTATAATTGGTTAATTATACTCACTAACTGTAATGTGGTATTTTATATTTTTCTCTAAGGGAAAACCTTATCTTCTTAACATGATTGACCTTGATGTACTTCCTTGTGTCATTGTTGATTTGAGGCATGTTTGTAGTCTCACGTTGAACAAAAATAATTTATTCCATAAATTTTCTAACTAAACCTAGGTTGTTCTTTGGTCTCGAGTGGTTGTTTTAGTGAGCATTACACTTGGTATCGAGTTGTGGATTCAAAGCTTGGACCCTTGGGCACACTAGAAAACTTGAGACATGAATTGTAAACCTAACACACTTTTAAATCTAGAAAACAACCTTGTTTGAAAATTGAAAAAGAAATAAGTATGAAGAAATATTACATTACTCGTTTATTTGAACGCCATAATTAAAATAATAATAAAATAATGAGTTGTTTTAATTTTTATACTTGCTTATGCGGGTGTTACACTTGTCTAAACCTAGGTAGCCAATAATTTCAAATTAAATTTATTTTCGTGAACTTCTAGTATAGTGGAAACTTGGATCCTTGTTGAAAATGTGTTGTTTTACAAGTCCTAAATCTTGATTTAATTGTATGATGTGTAAAGCCCTTTTAAGACCCTTCCTTATTAGAGTAGTTGGAATGATAAATTTTATGGTGTGATTCTTGTGGTTGGACAATAGTGATTGTGATCGGGGTTGGGAAGAGTTAATTATAAGTTGTTTAGAGCTTCCTTCCTTTAGTGGTTAGGAAAGATGGTGCAGTTATTAGTATTCCATTTTATTACCCGTATGGGAGAGTGGACAATATGCGGGTGTCGTTTAGGAATCAATCCTACATATTTGTCCTTAGAACTAACTTTGAGGAAAAGTACCCTATTGGTGGCATGAAGGGCTACTGTGGAGTGAATGTGGTGTTATCTGTTATGTTTTACATTTGTAATCTTGTGTTATTTTATCGAGGACCAACATCTTATTTTATGATCGATTTGAGAAGCTATGAGGATCTTTTAGTTATTTATATTTTTGTGATTATTTTTAGACTTTGCAATGCACAACTACTTAGCCACTTTCATTGATTTCAATATACCTTGGAATTTATTTTGATTAGTGACTCGGAGCTCATTATGTTGTTGGCTACTTAGCCAAATGTTACGTGGTTCCTTCTTGCATGATGATGAGCTGGTTCTATGCTTCTTGTATTGTGACATTTCGTTGTATGGGGGTACACCCTTAGAGTCTTGAATGTCTTCTAAGGTTCTTAAATTTATTCCTTTGTTTTGGATGCGTGAAACCTTAAGGGTGTCCAGGATCTTAGAGTGACTTTTTCATTGCTCGACCTTGCTAGATAAAGAGATTTTGTGTTATGCGCTCTAGCTGGTAGTCTGTTAGCAATGATGGTGGTGATTCTCTTACAAACCAAGTAAGAGCTTGAACCTCATCGAAGTAGAGGTGTTTGATTGTGGGTTGATGAATTATGTTAGGATTGGATTGCTTTTGGTTGGTTATGGGTATTAGTGGAAAGATGGTTATTTGGTAGGACCTTTCATCAATGACATGCTAAGTTTTATCAATATTTCCATGTTTTAAAAAGTATTAATTTTGGATTGTATGCATCTTGGTAATTATGATTAGATTTAAGCCTATTCGGGTAGTGTGTTTAAATAAGTGTGTTTGTTTTACTCATGTTGACCTATCATCTATTGGGGTTACATGGAGACACTTATGGATGCTTTGAGTATTTTTGACCATGCCAGTTGGTGATGTTAGTATAAGTAGACCTTGATAATCTAATCTTTTGTAATATTCTATAATGTGATTCTTCTTGTGAAGCGTAACTCTTGGTTATAAAGCCATGTTGAATAGGTAGCGATTTGTCTGCTTACATTTGATGTTTCAAAGTGCATATGTGGTATCTTTGAGTTAAAATCCCTCCTTTTCATTTTTATTTCTTGGTTGGTGGTATCCTATAGTAATATAGGTGTAGATTTGAAAACTTTCCTTGTCTTATCATGTCGAGTAAAATGTTTTTACCAAAACAACAAACATTGTTAAACCCCTAGTAGATCAATAAAAGTAATTATGTTCCCTTAATGGGCCTTCCTTGTAAATTATTTTGAGGACTTATAGAACCCACTAGGAATGTTTTATGATACTATTGATAAGTGGAAAAATCTCGAAATATTGTTGTGATTCATGTTGGTTGATTATTTCCTAGTTCTTACAAATTAATATTGTGTTTTCTATGTTGAATGTCCCTTGTTTCCTTATAATTAAAAATGGGATGTGTTGATTTACCTCTCTCTCCCATAAAAGTAATAGTGTGATATGTTTACCCTTCCTTCTCATTAAATTTTTAATTGACAAGTTGACTCACCCAAACATCATAAAACTATAATTGAGGAGATTTGGCCTTAAAGCTTAACAAATAAACTAGAACATAGAAAGAGAAAATGGTCCTTGCTTTAACCTTGGTAGATTAATAGAAGAAATAAAAACCATGTAGAAGAACAAAAAGGGAAAAAAAAACTTGTCCATCTACCTTTCCCTAGGAGTAAAATAAATACTTTTTCTCTTTTCCACCTTTACAAAATGGTGAGATATCATGCCCCCTTAGTGGTCCTTATAACAAAAACTTGTGACATCATAATAGGAGGAAGTTTAATTAAGAAAACTCGTAAAGGAATGTGCTTAGAAAACAAAACTACCACTTTTGACTTAATTAGTTGAGTTATAAACTAAGTAAGATTTATGTGTATTGAGTGCAATATATAGTTGAACCTATAGTTTTGTTGCCTATTCGGAATTGTGAAACAATTGGTGGTTAGTAATGTGTTCTAGTTTCTTATTACTTTCTTGTTCATAGATGTATGTGCCTTTGTTTGTGGGATTTTTGGCTCATTATACCCTTATTGTCCTTTAGCTCGATGAGTGTGAGTTGTGGTCCTTTTGGATTGAGACTTACCTCTTGTTTAAAAAGCAACCTCCTTGTGTGTTGTATTGTCCTTGGAGACCTAAGTTATAGTAATTTTAAGGCAACATATGTTAATGATATAAAATAAATTTGGGAAGTCTTTTTTCCTTCTTGTTATTCTTGAGACACATTTTTGTTGTTTCCCCTTTCCGTTAGGATGGAAAGTTCAAGATGATGCTACTCACTTTTGATATGATACACCCTTGGATTGTAATTAGACCTCGTGTTACTTGTTCTTCTCCTAGTGACCTTGAGTGCTCCTTGGTGTTTCTTTTTCTCTCTTTATGGTTATTTGAGCTTGAGGATGAAATAAGATAAATAAATCCCATTGTGATATAGTGTATGTGTTTCTTACATTGTTATGTTAGCTGCTAGTGGAGTTGTTTACTAAATGTTTGACATCTCTAATTTGGTTAGTGTTGTGTCTTTGATATTTTTTTAGTGTGTAAGTCAGGGTTTAGGAAAACTTGTGGTCTTGACTTCACTTGTATTACCATGAAAAGTTAATTGTTCCCTCTCAAGTTATAGAAGTGCTTTCCTTGAATAGTTCCTTGATTTTAAATTTTTTTGATTTAGGTGTCCTTGTTATTAACCTCATCCTATGTGATCCTCAAATTATGGGACCTTGAGTAGACTTTTTCCTTTCACAAATTTGGTCATAGTTGATTTTTACTAGCCTTGTCTAGACAACGAACCTTTAAATCATGGCTTAAACTTAGTAGAAACCTCAACTTTTATTATTGTAGTATGTTGTATTCCTTGGGAAACTATGTGGTCGTTCTCAAACTCATGAAATTCTCCTTATTATTTCTCTACTTGGTGGTTAATCTTAAGACTATTTTAAACTCTTCATGTTATATTGTTATGTGTTGTATCTTGGTTGATAGCGTAAAATTCCTCTCTAGATTTAAATGTTCATAGCCTTACAAGAAGAAAGTTTAGAACTCATCCATTACAATCTCCCTTCTTCTTGATGAATTGCATTAGACCAAACTTTGGTTATGTACACCCACACTTGTTTGAAGTGAGAAATCCCATAATGGGAGTGATCCTTTTCTATTGCATTTGTTCCTATCTCTCTTTCCGGTGACTTCAGGAGAGGAAGTTGAGTCTAAGGAGGGGGATGTAGTCCCCACTTTCATTTGATACTTTTGATATTGATCATGATACATTGATAACTATATTATGGACATTATTATAGTTTTGATTTATTATGGTGTTAGATGTTAGATCATAGATTATTGTTGACTTTATTTCACATACGATGCATGATTTTTGTTAGAGACACTTTATATAGATGTTGGCATGTTGTTGGACATGGTTATATTTATTTATGGATGTTGTTGGGACATGTGATATTTAGATCTATTGATTAGACCTAGAAAATTAAAATTAAATTGATGATGATATAGTTGTTGATGAAATCATAAGTGATATTGTTGATTGTCTAGATGTTGTTGTGATTCATATATATATATTGATGATTTTGAAATTATATTTATATTCATTTGGATGTTTTGATATGGCCATGAGGTGAAGGATGTATTTGTGTTTTGCAGTTAAATTATCACAACAAACATCGGAGGATTGGAGACCAACCACATTGGAATTCTAGATGAATTCAACAAGGTCACCATGGCAACTTGTATTCTTTTGTGTGTGTGTGTTTGATTATTGTTGGGGATTCCCATGGGGGGATCACCTTTAAATATGACCAAGGGTTATGTGTATTTATTTATTTGGTTCCCTTGTTTAGGATGTATGTGTTTTATAAGTGATGTGTTTCCCTGTTATTTAAATAAATTGTGGTAAAGTAGTATGAGTAATCATATTGGTAAAAATTAATTAATCAAATTGGGACATAAGAAAGTAATTATTGGAGTTGTTGGATCTTGTATTAAATGTTTTGAGATAAGTGTAAGAAATGTGTAAGTGATGTGTAAGTTAATTTTGGAGTGTGAAACACTCCACCTTCTTTGAAATTCGAATTTGTCCTTGGAGGCTGATTTTGGAGGCTTGTGGGACAAGTTAAACTTGTCCCATACCTCTTAAAATTGCATACCAACCTTACCTATGGTTGGAGAGTTTAAATCTAGCCTTCATTATGCATTTTTGTAAGTCAAGTTGTATGCTTTAATTGCACTTTCTTACATGTTTTTAATTTTAGTCCCTTGGGTGTGGGCTTGTTTTGGAGTGTGTAAGTAAGTTGTCATATTATTCACCCACCTATTTATTATGCATTAGAGAATGAAGTTGACCTTGGGTGTTGGAGTTGAGGATGTGTGAAGTGGCATCCTACATGGATCCACCTCATCCTCTTCTCTTCCCTCTTCTATATATTCAAATTCCTTGGCTTCTTTTGGGGTTGCTTCACTTTTATCACTTCATTTTTGGACTTGCTTTGAGTTTTGGAGCTCTTGCAAATTGGGAGAAAGTTGGAGATTGTTGCATGCTTGTAGATTGTTGATCTTGGACTGTTTTGCATTGGAAATCTTGTTGTGTTTGAACCTTGGAACAAACTCCATCATGGAGAGGTAAGAGCTTGGCTCTTGAAAATGCTCTTCTTTCCTTTTTATGAATATGTGAATGGTTGTATGTTGTTATTGCTTGTTGGCTGGTTGGGTAGACTTCCTAGGGATGGTGTGGGAGAAGACTATGGGGTATTCTTGTGGGAGGCATAAGTGCTTTTGGGAGGTATAAGTGTGGAGGGAGTTGGGATTTGGGTTCCACCTTGTAAAAATAAATAGCTTGCATTTCTTTACTCATTATGGGGTGCCATAAGAGGTTGGGGAGGCATAAGGAAATGTGAGGAATAAGGGGTACTTGGGAGGCATAAGGGCATGTCAGGGATTTGAAATGATATATATTTTGTGGTTTGTTCTCAGGTGGTGATACCCATTTCCCCTTGGGAGGAATAAACAACATCCCCCATAGTTTCTTGCTCCTTTGGCTTGCATGATGAAGCATGAGTGTTGTTTGTTGTCTTTATTCTGTGGTTGTAAACTATAGTTTTGCTTTGGAATATGTGTTTTTAAATGTGAAATTTGCATGTGTGTTTGTGGAAGCTGTTGTTTCCATGAGTTGAAACACATTTCCTATTGCATTGTGGTTGGGGCTCGATGGGTTAGTGAAGAGGGTGGCTTCCCCTTGTCATTGGATGTATTGGTTAGGTGGAGAGTGTTGCCTTTCCCCCTATTCTATTGTGATCAAATTGAAATAAAGAAAATGGAGGATATTCATGTTGTTGTTCTGGAGCAAAGGAAAAAGATAGATTTGACAGTCATCATTGAGATTATTCCTTATTGTAACCTTTTCCCACTTGAAGTGGATGACCTTGTAAATTATTGTGTTGGAAAGATGTTTTGTATTGACTATGAAAGTTGTAATTCAAAATGTGAAAGAGATATACTCTGTTTTCTATTTTGAATAAATTTTGAATAAATGTGGAAGAATTTGTATTCTGTATATTGTAATTGAGAAAGGAGATAGAGTTTGATAGTCCCTTGAAAAACTACTTTTGTAAACCATTTCCCTAGTTGATATGGATGTCAATGTAATATACATTTTGTCTTTGAAGAGTTACTTATGTTTTGGAAATGAAATCCCTTTTGAATGTTAAAGAGATATACTTTGTATTCTATTTGTAAAAAGGAATGTAAAGAGCAAGAGTTGTAATTGTAAATTTGTATTTGATCTACATAAATGAAAGTTGTTTACTTTGTTCAAATAATATTGCTTTCATTGGAAATTTCATTGAATGAAATTTGAAATCTCTGTTGGAAAGATGAAAAAGTGGATACATATGAAGAAATGTCATAATGCTCTAATCTTTAGAAATGAATATTTTGAAAATTAGGATTGTATTTTGGCATTTGAATACTTTTTTCTGAATCAGCTTAATGTGTTAGATTGGATCTGGTATGATTTCTATTACTTAGAAGATGATAAATGAAAAATAGATCTTTTCGAATTAGATCTCTGTTAGATGTTTTCAAAACTGGCAAATGTTTTATCAAAAATGCATAGATCCACCCTGGAACCATGGAAAATGAAATAAAATGATTGAATTAAGGTTACATGATCAAAATGACCCCAAACAAACTAAAACACTTAAGAAATTTTTAAAGAACCTTTCAAATCGAGCAAAGGCAAAATTGTTGTTGTTTTGTTGTCAAAAGTTACAAATTTTGAATTGTTAATCAATAAAATAAGATATACCTTACAATCCATCCTAAATTCCTCTAAGAGAAATCCTTCATGTTTGTTTGGTATGTTGAGAAAGGAAGGACGTTGAATTAAAAAAAGTTATATAAGTCAAATGTTACCATTTTTCATTTTAAAATCCTTTAGATCATTTTCATAAAATTTACCCTTTAATATTTATCAATATTAAAATCTTAAGCTTCATGTGCAAATAAGACTTCGTGATCTTTCAAAAAAGTCCTCACTTTCCAAAAATTGAGTTCCCAATCAAAAGTTATGACCTTCTGAATTTTTTACTTCATTTGGCTTCAAAAGTAATCTAACTGTCAAATTTAAATGAATAAAATATTCTTGGGTGGACCGGGGCTAAAAATTTCCTTTTTCACTTTTTTCCCAAAAAGCACAAAGTCATGAATTTTCTCGCCACTCCGTTAACCCGCAAGCCTTCATTTTTTCTCAAAATGATCCAAAGCTCAAAAAAAAAAAATTTGGAAAATTTTCCCCATTTGCCAACCCAAGAACTGCAGCCAATTAGGCACTACCACATGGCTTCATGATGAAATGGTGGAGGCATGGAAACATTCAAAACATAGCACTTTGAAAATAAATTTAGGAATTTTTTCTAAGTTTCTTCGTGGCCCTACTAGTTTTTGCAGCCAATCAAGTTTGCCACGTAGGTTCACGAGGCATCGACGGAGGGAATATCCTTTTAAACCTTAGCGTTTAAGAAAATTTTAATGAAAATTTCCTAAATTATCACGAGGCACGCTATATGTGTAGCCAATGGCTGGTGACACATGTCTCCACAACGCATTGGCGGAGGCATGTGAAAGGGGGAACAAAAACCTGCAAGTGAGGATCACGAGGGACGACATGCACATCAATAGACATGTGAATGATAACATGAAGAGATCTAGGGAGGAGTGAGCATGTTGAATGTGCATGCAAAGATTCAACAAATGGAAAGAACCTTGATATGCCACAAAACTCTCCCCTATCTCATAGATCCAAAAGGGTATACAAATAGGAGGTCTTTGAGTAACCCAAAGGTGTTGCAATCATGACAACTCGAGTGGAGAGGGGGAGTTATATTTCTAGAATAGAAGTGTAACTCCTAATGATGCATATGATGCAATCGACACACCAACACATAAGAGAATATCAAGATGACCCCTAAATGACACATGGACCTACGATCTCACACGTGAGATGACTCACCTAATGATGTGGAAAATAATACAAACCAACACCCCCCTTCATCGTAACTTAGGATGAAGCGGAAAGTTAGAAATGAGAAATGGGTCTCGACACAAAACCTGATGAGTACCCACGTACAAGAAACTCTTGAAAAGTGGAGTAAAAGGAGAAAACCTAGTGGGAAAAACTCCCCCAAAAAGAGAGACAATTACACTCTCTAATCTAATAAAGATGCCAAGGATGGGTCCCGACCATAGACGAGCCTATAAAGGTACCCATGTACAAAGAGGAAATCTCTGGAAAAAGAAGAAGAAGAGAGAAGAAGAGGGAGATGAGAGGAATGTAGAAGATGCCATGGACATATTTGAACTCTACCGCTCTAGGAAGTCTCCCAAAATAATATCGATGACGAGATCCTCTGCCTTTGGACTAAAGAAGAGCCACCTACACCAAACTATGTGCCTACCCTTAGGAAGGACATAAATGACATGTTGGAATTCCACCCAC
This sequence comes from Taxus wallichiana var. yunnanensis, assembly GCA_018340775.1. Lineage (NCBI taxonomy): Eukaryota > Viridiplantae > Streptophyta > Pinopsida > Cupressales > Taxaceae > Taxus > Taxus wallichiana. Next base: position 4,929,152 of record CM031235.1, on the reverse strand, counting down.
TCCACAAAGGAAACCAAAGGTAGTAGCATGAAGAACTCTAAGTTTGGTCCATGAAAGTGTGACATAGGTCTAGCAAGTGAGTGTGAAGGAACCGAAGGTAATGCCACATATGTAGAAATGTCGAGTGTGAAGAGTGAACACCTATAGAAAGGATGTCCAACTGATGTGAAGGAAACAAAACATCCCCCACAATAGAAAATGGATCCACAAGCAAGGGTGGATCAATGAAGGTCTTCGGAAAAGTGGAAGTGGTAAGAGTCCCAAAAGGGGAACTCCTAACAACGGAGATAATGAAATCCTCTGAAATACCTGTAGATGGATGATGAACTTGTAGTACATCACAAGTGTAATCTCAAAATGAAACCAAGGTCATGGTAGGTATGAGTCATCCAATGAAGGTAGAAGAGTGAAAGGGGCCTCACACACTGAAGGTGGAAAAGAGGCGGGTGTGATGACTGTATGAGGCCCAAGTAGGAGACTTCTTGATATCTGATGAGATGGGAGGGGTGACAACACTCTCTAGAATAGTGAGAGAAGGAGGAGAAGAGTCCTCTGTAGTACTCTCAACATCAGAACTAGGTGCACAATCCTCGTCATTAGAAGTAGAACCAAGCGAGTTTGTGTCAGTGGAACTGCCATCACACAAAGAAGAAGAGGAGACCATTGAATCAGTAGCAGCAACAATGGTGGTAGTATGTGAAGGGTCTCCATAGAGGGACTGAAGAATGCTCTAGACACAGTGGGGTGGATCTAAGTCTACCACATGAAACCAAAGAGATTTAGAGACATGCATCATCATGTGACCAAAAACATGGTCACAAGTGTCAAGAAAGTCCTCCAGATGATGATGATTAGTGGGTGCAGGAACTGGCCCAAGTAAGAAGGGTGAAAGACCCTCATGAGCGAAGTAATGTTCCATGGAAGCATGCCAAGCTGAATAGTTCCCTCTCCCAGTGAGAAGTGGCGGAGGATGTAAAGATATCCTATGATGCTCAAGTCTGGAAAGAGCACTCTCCATGATGTGTAAGCAAGAATGCAAGATGCACAAAAGAAAGACATCAAACTTAGCTAATAATGCATCTGCATGTAAAACCCAAGAGTACTAGTGACCCCCAGAATGTGGCACTTTATAAAGTAGTGCATTTACAAAAACTGATAATGTCATCACGTAATGTGTGAGAAATCATGTAACTTTGACTAAAGAAGCGCTAAAAAATGAGTAGTGAATCAAAAGTTATATCAAAATACAATTCCCACAACTAATGGAAAATGCCAATGAACTTTGCAAACTGATTAAAAAAGTGCCTAAAATTAGTGCAAAGGGTGTTGTGTGGGTACTTGTTGGAAAGGAATCAAATTTTAGGTAGGTTTTATTTTTCTTACGAGGGGGAGTTAGCCTCCTGCTAACCCCGGACCTCGCCCTCCATCTTCAACACACATAGGAAGGGCATACTTAACAAGCAAAACGAAGCCTTAAATTTATTACAATGCCATAAAATGAATGTTTTTAGCCTTAAAACATTAAAAATGGGATTAGTTTAACCTCCAAACAATGTCTAAAAGGGAGTGGTCCCAAGATGAGGTGTCAAGATATGTGGTGGAGTTGGTGAATACCCGAGTTGAGCTGGTTTCCAAATGTCAGAGTCTACTTTGCAAAAGCCACCGAGTTGATCATGCCAAAGCCCAAGTTATCCACGAGAGAAAAATTGGCAAGGCTCGCTGAAGTAGAATGGAGAAGTGTGGTCTGAGGTAAGGTAAGATGAAGCAACCGAGCCAGGTGTGACCGAGTTGCAGGGTCTATGCCATGAGTCGAACAATATCTCCACAGCAAGAGCAACGTGCAATGAGGATGAAACCACAACAATTGACCGAGGTCCATGTGTATCTACCGGGATGGTGGTGCATAGTAACCATGCGGTGTGCAAGCTCGAGATGGAGGAGTCAGTTTTGAGTAGAGAGGTCTGAACTCCATGTCAATGTCACATAGTGGGCAAGTTAGAGTAGTGCAACCGTCAAACAAAAGCCTTTGAGTGACCCCACACAATAGTGAGAGGTTGCAACACTTCACGGGGTGAGTGTGCACGGTGATAAAAGGATAAAACCATTAAGGCCATGAATATTTCCGACCTCATGGTAAGGAAAATGTGCCTCTGAAGCTCAGGTAACACAAATATTCCACTTGCAGGTGAGTGACATGGAATGGTGGGTGGTTACATGCGTAGGAAGACCCAGGAATAGCGGTGAACACCGAAGAGTCCAAGACAAGCTCGAGGAAATCATTTTCGATCCAGAATAGTGAGTGACCAGGTAGAAGCCAAGAAACTAATGTGAACCTAGGTGAGCCAAAATAGGCATGAAGAAGCTACGAGACCAAGGTGCAAATGCTAGACCAACACGTAACATGCATTGAGGAGCCGTTGAAGGGTCATCGTGGAGTGGAATGCCGGGAGTCTAATGCATAGAATGGTGGGAAGGTGGCACAATAACAAAGATGCTCATTCAAGGCCACAAGAAATAGTCAAAGCCACGAGTAGGAACATGGAAATGGTGATAGAAACACCAACTAGGGAGGCTAGCCTCCAACCAACCAGTATGCAGAAGCACCAACATGAGAACCCAAGTGGTAGATGCCAAGAGTGCAGGTCACTGGGAGTAATGCAAACCATGCTAATGACAACCCAGAATGCAAGCTGAAGCTTGAGAAAAGTGAAGAATGAGTGGTCCAAGTCCAAACATAAACTCAAACCCACAAGACAAACCTAAAAATGAAGGATGCCCAAAATCAATGCAATAAACGCATAGTAGGAATAACCATTACGACACACGCATGAGAATCTGAATATCACGCCAGAAGCTAGAAAATGCACGATCAACACCGAAGAGTGCATGGATCCACAAGATCCACTCTGATACCATGTAAGAAGGTATGAAAACCCACAAGCGAGGATCACGAGGGACGACGTGCACATCAACGGACATGTGAATGACAACGTGAAGAGATCTCGGGAGGAGCGAGCATCAACCAAATGTGTGTGGAAAGATTCAAAAATGGGTAGAACCTCGATAAGCCAAAAAAAATTCCCTATCTCATAGATCCAAAAGGGTGTACAAATAGGAGGTGTTGAGTAACCTTTAGTCTTTGCAATCAAGACAACTCAAGTGGAGAGGGGAGTTACATTCCCGAGAATAGAAGTGTAACTCCCAATGATGCATATGGCCTTGACATGTAAGATAATATCATGATGACCCCTAAATGACACGTGGACCTACGATCTCACCTAAGTGTCATGACTCACCTAATGATGTGGAAAATAATACGCACCAAAAGAGGCGCAGAGTGTCTTGAAGCTTTGTGTTCAAAGGTCAAGTTTCCTCAAACCTCCCCACCGACCTATCAACCCACAACTAATGACCTTATGACACATGGCCTCGTTATTCACTAGGAAGATGTGGGTGGTTTTTATCCCATGCACCTTTTTAATCCTTAAGGAAAAAATGCATGTTTGTCCCCGCTAACCCGCTTCCCTTGCATTGGCTTAGAGTGTGCCACACGTGTACCTTGTGGCCCCAAGGTAAAATTTCATTTTGGGTGCGAGTCCCACTGCGGTCTCATGGGTGCATGGGGTAAAGTTATCTTTTCACCCCAAGCACCAAGAATCCAACTTTCCTCCCTAGCTCCGCTGACTTGAATGCCCTTGGGGAAAAATTTCTCCCCTAGGCCCATGCAGCCCATAACTTGAGTTGTATAGGGAGTTAGAAGGACTTCCTTATATCTATGGAAAGGGGAATGAATTTTCTATCTAATGGAATTCTATTTAGGAGTTTTTGAGTGTGGGAAATATGAGAAAAACCATCTTGAATATTTTAGGTCAAGTATGTGAGTGGGTAAGAGGAAAATTACTTTCCTTATTTTCAATGTGTATCTCTAAAAGCATGAGTTGACCATTTCTAGGGCCACCTTATGGGGCAAGGGAATTTTTCCTAACCCCTTGTAATGAGAGCCTTGTTTTATTGTTTTGGCCTCTGTAGCCCTCTAAGTGTAATTAACAAATATTTAACCCTAGTGTTAATTTAATCTGATTATTAAAGGAAATTTAAACTATAATTGGTTAATTATACTCACTAACTATAATGTGGTCTTTTGTATATGTTACTCCAAGGGAAAACCTTATCTTCTTAACATGATTGACCTTGATGTACTTCCTTGTGTCATTTTTGCTTTGAGGCTTGTTTGTAGTCTCACCTTGAACAAAAAAATAAATTATTCCATAAATTTTCTAACTAAACCTAGGTTGTTCTTTGGTCTCGAGTGGTTGTTTTAGCGGGCGTTAAAAGCACGTGGTCACATTAAGTATAAGCGTGTGATCATCAAATATTGAAATAATTAATTCCCAAAGACCCTTAATAAACACATATATGGGAACACTCAAACAACACAAAAAAAAGATGGATATGTAGATTTGAATTCATTGTGATTAAGTGAACTCAATCTATTGAATTTCCAGTAAGATAAGTGATTTATATGCAGTGATTTGGATAGAAAATTTTGTACAGTGATTTAAGAAAAAAGAAATAATGACATCAAGTGATAGACCTCCTCATGGTCTCATGCAATCAACAACAGAAGATGTTCTAGGGAATCCTTTCACCATGGGGTCCAATCTCATTGATAAGGGTGCCAATTAGATACTACAGACCATGTCGCCTCTCAAGCAGTTTCAAAAGGTATAAATTTATCTGTTTTCATGGTATACATATTCTTTTGTAGGCTGCTTATTGTGGAAATCTCATTTGGTTTTTTTGGGTGGTAGCATGTGTGCACTTCGGCAATATATTCTCATGACATGAGCAGACAGATTCAAACACACCATTTTGTTATAAGGCTCAATGAATACTTCCTCCAATGTGTTGCCTATGATACAGACTCTAGTGATGCACATCTTTCGAGGTAAGAAAATGGAAATATTTTAGATTTTGTTTATGAATGTGGAAAACATGCCAAGAGAATAAAAATGTGGGTCTATAAATAAAAATCTACATTATTAGCCTCGGGATGCAACATCAACTTTTTTTTAAATTTAAGAGATTGGGAGAAAATGTGCCAAAGCAAGACCATGCATGTCTATGATTTCTCATAAAAATCATCAATAAACCTTGGAACCTCCTCCAATTATAGCCCATGGTTTCCACTACATGCGAATGTATGATATAGAACTTCATTTCCAAGAGTTATGGTTTACGAAGGACATCGAAGGGTTTCTCTCCTGGTGTGGAGAACATAGATTCACTACCTTACCATCTCATGTTACTCCTCATCATCAAGCGAGTGTGAATGAATCAAAAATATGTTTGAGAATTCACTATGGTGGCTCTCGAAACACGAGAATAAACCTACGAAACCCTTCGACACTTATTATACCATGATTTTGATTATTGTTGAGTAGAGACTTGGAAATTATTATTACATGTTTGATTAGCATGTTGATTAGATTTGTATGGATATTTTGATTATCGATATGTTGTGACTCATATCATAGATGGTATGGAAGTATTAACAAACATTGATAGATGATGATCTAGTGTTGTTTCATTATATACTGATGTTTTGGATTCTTGATGATGATGATTATATTTAGATGTTTGGACTGACCTTATGATCTTATTGATGTTATGACTTATCAAAATTGAGATGTTTAGTGATTGCAAATAATTGATAGAAATTTATAATTTTGATGATGATGATATAGCTACGTGTATGATGTTGTTAATGATATGTATGTGTGTTTTATTTCTTGATGTATTTGATGTGGCCTTGAGGCAAAGGGGTATTGTTTGATTGTTTTGCAGGAAATTATATCACAATAAACAAGAAGGGGCTAGGAGACCAACCATGAAAGAATATTGATATTGGAAATGAAAGGTCACCTTGGAAACTTTGTGTTCATGTATATTGTTATGTTATTGTTGAGTTGTTAGGAGGTTCCCATGGGGGTGACCTCAAATGTGACCATGGGTTTATGTGTGTGATTTTTCCTCTTTCATTTTATTTATTTTGTTGTGTATGTGATTTCTTTAATTGTAATGTATTCTCACTTTATTATTGCTTAAGTAATGTGTTTTGTTTAGTTAATTAATCATGTGATTATGCTAAATTGAGATGTGACTATGTGGGCATTAATTGTGGTAATATAGTCCTTGTTATCTTATTGATTTTTGATGGATTTTATTTGATTTTGAGTTGTGTACTCAACCTCACTTTTCAAATCTCGAATTTTGGCTTTAGAGCCACTTTTGGAGGCTTATGGGACAAGTTAAGCTTGTCTCATACCTCTTAAACTCACCCACCAACCATACCTATGATGTAAGGGGTCAAAATTAGGCCTCATTATGTGTTTGAAGAGAAAAGAGGAAATTAATTACACTTTCTTAGAAACTCTTTTAATGGTGTCCTTAGAAGTATGGAGTAGTGGTTTTGTGTGGAAGGAAAATTGTCATATCATCACCCACCCATTTATGAGTCTTGGTCTTTGTGTTTGACTTGGTGAAGTGGATTGGAGGAGAAGTGATGTGGCATCCTACATGGAGCCACCTCACCCTCCTCTCCTCATTTTCTATTTATGTGAGTTATTTTGGAGTTTTGGGGTTACTTGGTTTAGTTGCACACTTGCATATTTTTGGATTTTGGCTTGAGTTACTTATTTTGGAGCTTGGGAGCTTGATTTTGGATTTGGCTTGGACTTGGAAAAATCTTGAGCTTGTTTCTTGTGGATTGAAGGATTCTTACAATGGAAAGGTAGGGTCTATACCCTTGCATTTTATTTTATTTTTTGTGTGTTTTTGTAAATGAATGAATGTATGTTTGTTTTGGATTTGGGTAGTATGACCTTAAGGATGGTGTGGGAGAAGGAAAATGGGGATATTTTAAGGGAGGGATAAGAGTTTTGTATGTGTATTTGGAGGGAGTTTGGGTTGGGTGTCCCACCTTGTGATGATAAAGAAGCTTTCTTGCTTATCTTTGTATGTTCTATTTGAGGGAGTGATAAGAGATTGAGGGAGGGATAAGAGTTTTTTTTTGTGTGGATGAAGTTTTTGAGGTTTTCAAGGTGGAAACTTAACCCATTGGGAGGTATAAGGATTCCCCATATTTCTCTTCTCCCTTGGCTTAGATTTTAAGCCTATGTGTTTGGAAAATTGTATATTTGTGACTATTATTGTTATTGTGTTTTATGTGTGCAAAAGTTGTTGTTGTTGCATGTGTATGTGTATTGTTGAAGCTTTTGTAAAAGTTTCCATGGTTTGCTTAATTCCTTATTTCTTCATTTTTGGGCTCGGGGCCAATGAGAAGGAGGCTTTCCCTCTCATTGGAATAAAGGTTGGGAGGTGAGTGTTGTCCTATGCTCCCTTCCTTGTTATTATGATTTGGAGTTGAAGAAAAGCTTTGGATTTAAGTAGTTCTTGGATGAAAGACATTGTGTAGAAGACAAAGAAAGAGAAATTTATTTTTGTAAATTTCATCATGTTTTTCCACCTTTGAGTGGAAGGCTTGTATGTACTTGTATTTTAAAGAGAGTTCTTGTAAAATTTATTTATCAAACCATGTATTGTAAATGATTGGAAGAAGGATTTTTTGTAAGTTGTATTTAGTGGAAATATAGTCCTTTCAAATTTGGAAATGAATTAAAAGTTTGTTTTGTGCCTTCATTTTGAAAATGGTTGTCTTGCATTGAAAATACATGGAAGTATATATTGTTCCTTTTTGAAATGTTTATCATTCTTGTTATTAAAAAGGAAAGAAACTTATACTTAGTAGATGGTTAAATTTATTTCTCTTCTTAAATTAAATGCATTGTGGTTGAAAATGAACCCTTATAGTCAAATTTTAAACAATGTTACAAAGGAAAATTTATACATTTAGTAATTTTAAACAAGAAAGAAGTTGTTTATTTTCATTAGAGTATTCTAGTTAAAAACCAAGTAAGTTAGAACTTTGGTTTGATATATATAAATATATATTGCTTGATATATATGTTTATATATATCCTTTTTAAAATAAATTATTTTCTACATTAACCAATGAGACGGTCGTCAAATTGGCCAAGTGGAATTGGTAGAACAAAAATTGACATCGGTCTCTATAACATGTAACAATTTTATATTTAAATCAAATTTTCACTTAGTTTATTATGACTATTTCTCAAAAAACCATAAAACGTAGATTATAGTATATGTAAACCTTTCTAAAATGTATACAAAAGATGTATATATTTGAATATATATATACATTTATATATATTTTTAATAAATATATATAATATATATAGATTTAATAGTAATAATAAGTATGTAGACATCAATACACAGTATAGTAGTACCAGACAACCACACATGGCCACAGTATATAAGTGATTGGCTCTAGATACATCTTTATGTGCGTGAAAACTTTTAATAAAATGTGATTTTCAATCAATCTATACCAGCACTTTAAATGAATAATCTATAAACTTAATGGGGATCTAACTTAAACAACCATATATATATACATATCATATATACATGTGTGTGTGTGTGTATATATGTGTGTATAGTGTGTATATAACCCTAGATCAACCAAAAATGAATTTACCCAAATTTTGAAACTCAAAGAAATGTGAGAAAACAAATACCCACAACCAGATTTTGAGTTGGATATCTAAAAAAAAAAGAAATTAAATACAATTAAAACCTAAACAAAACTTAAAACAGAAGAAAATGGATGGAGAAGTTTCCTCCCATTTGAAAATCTTGAACACAAAAAAAACCTCCATGGTTTTCATCAAGTTCCATGGCCTCCACCTCCTTCAACCTATAAAACACAAAATGAAAAATGAAGAGATTAGGGAAAAAAAAGAATAAAAAGGCAACATAAGGATATTTAGGGCTTTTAGGGAAAACCTAAAATAAGGGTCCATATTGATCTAATCTATCTAAGGGTGGAGGATTGTCCCTACACATTTTAAGTTGTTGGAATTTTGGTGGGAATGATTTTAAATAAAAAGTATATGGGTATTAGTGAATGGGGCCACCTAGTGCATTGGTGGTTAGAAAAGTTTGAAGTTGTGACCTTTTTTATAGATAAATAAATAAATAAATAAATTTGATTATAGGGATTAAATGAATAATATATGTATGGGTGATTTAGAAATGATCTAAAGGTGATTAAAGCTAATTAAAAGTAAAATTCTTGGTTAAATAATTAAATGATGGGCATGGATGTTAAGTTATTATAGGAAATGAATTTAAACCAACTTAGGAAATGATTCTTGATAAACTTAAGAGGATTTTTAAATAACTAACATAAAAAGATTAATTTGATGGAAACCTTAAAAGAGGATTAAGTTTAGAAATGATTTTTGAAATTAATTAATAATATTTAATTATTAATTTAATTTTGACAGACCTTATTTTTATGTAAATTTATTAATGAGAATTTAAATTGTTCGTAATTAATGTTTATTATTTTTAAAAAAAAAAAATATTTTCGTAATTTCCCCTAGTAATTAATGGAGTTTGAACTTGTTTGGTGTGTCAAATTTATGGGTGTTACACTTAGTATCAAAGTGTGGGTTCAACACTTGGACCCTTGGGGCACACATGGAAACACTAAGTAAACCTAACACAAATTTACATCTAGTACACACTACATTGTTGATAACTTAAAACATAGGAACTTAGAAAACTGAAACAAACCTAGATGATGATGAACTAACTCTCACCTTGGTTGTGTAGGAGGCACAAACCTGAAAAGGAGTTATTGCACATTGAGTTAGATATACCACCCCAAGAGTAAGAAATGCTTCTATACTACGCATATTTTTAGAGACCTTTAAAGGAGGTCAATGTCACTATACGAGAGGTTTAATTTGGGTGAGGACCTAGCCAACATGATAGGGAATCATCAGTGGAGGCTCATGCCCTTCCATGACATAGTGAGGAGTATAGGAAGAGAACTCCCATGTGGAACTAGTTAGAAAAGATTCACCTCAGAGAGGGCATGGAGATAGGGCCGCAAGACATAGAGAGAGATCTAGGATCCCTAGAAAGAGAGATGGCTATGAGGAGAGACCTAGAGATAGAAAAATGACAACAGATGATCATATCAAGAGATACTAAAGCTTCATCCATCTCACTTCACTGGAGATACATGAGGATTTCAGGAAGAGGCTTGGTTAGTTAGCTTGAGAAGATGCTTCAAGCTATGTCTATGTTCTAGCAACATGAAGGCTCGTGTCATGATTCATCTTCTAAGAGATGGGGAAAGAGTTTGGTGGAGGAAGAGGAGTAGAATATCCATGTAGATTCAGAGACTATGACATGGGAGCTCTTTGAGGAGTGATTTAGGAGCTGATATTTATCTAGACAATTCATTTAGATAGAGGATTGATGAGTTCCATGACCTATGATAGACATTTAAGTAGTATGAGTATGAGAGTTGGTTTTTGGACTTTTTTTCAATATGTCAACTACATGTAGGATGAGCAGGAAAGATTCATAGGTTCATCAGGGGCTTGAATTTAGATTTGGGAGGGGAAGTGCATATGCATTGTCCATAGAACTTTAGCTGAGGCCATTGAGAAGGCCTACATTACAGAGGAGAACAGGGAGAAGATGCATAACATAGAAATAGAGATAGAGTGAGGAGCCACATTCAAAATAGATGCAAGATAGTCGGTTGAGGGGATAAACCCCTCCTCCTCATGGAAAACATGGTTCAACATAGTCTTCCTTTAGGCCACCACAATAAGCCACATCAACAAACAATAAGAGAAAGACCCATCTCCCCCATTTAGACCTCCATAGAGATATGATGCTTAGAGAGGTGGAGTATGGGGCATCCTCCTAGAGGACCCGTCAAGACACATGAAACACCTAGAGCTCAGTTAGTTGGAGCTCATCACAAGTTTTAACAAGAGTCCATATGGAATGATCATTGGGGTCTGACACATACACTACTAGAGCACTAGGGATCCATTCTCATTGGAAGGGAGCCTCAGTATAGTTGTTATGGATGTGGTGTACTTGGACACCATTGGAGAGAGTGTCTATAGAAACCTAATAACAAGGGTAAGGGACCTATTTCTATTGAGCCTACATTTGGTGACATGGCACATTAGTCATAGGGATTTATATGTAGTGGTTGAGAACCACTAGGTATCAGTAAAACACACAAGTGATAGAGACTTTAGGTAGCATCGTTGTATTTTTACCTCTATTTTTTGTTTGATTCTCTTCTGATTCTTTTATTTCTCCATCATTAGTAAAGTGATGCAGGTTGGTGGTAGTTAGGATAGGGTCATAGTTGGGATGTTGAGATGGATTCTAGAGCCAAGCTCATAGTGGACTCCTTAGTCAAGGAGTGTGTAGTTGACCTAGGACCCTTCACCATGACCTTGGATCTTTACATCCTTCCCTTGGGATCTTATGGGTTATTTTGGGTATGGATTGGACTATCTACACACATAGAGCTAGAGTAGATTATTACAACAAGGTGATATCTTGTGTAGATGATTTGGGAGTTGAGTTAGTGATAGTTGGGGTTAGGAGGCCCATCTCTATTTACACTATATCCGCTATGCAACTTAAGTGGTGTGCATGGTGAGGATGTTAGTTGTATGCTATTACAATTAATGATAGGTTAGAGGATGAGTCTAGTGGGCCTTCACTTGATGATCATCACATTTTGAGGGATTTTGTAGATGTTTTTCCTAGTGAGTTACCTAGCCTACCTCCCCCACGTGAGATAGATTTTCATATAGATTTGGTTCCTAGAGTAGATCCTATATCACACGTGCAACATATAGATGACTACCCTTGAGCTTTGTGAGCTCAAGTTTACTAGAGGGCCTTCTTGAGAAGGGCCTAATCCATCCTAGTGTATCTCTTTGGGTGCACCTATGATTTTTGTGAAGAAGAAGGATGGATCCCATGTGATTGTGTATTGATTATAAGATAGTTGAACAAAGTAATGATCAAGAATCATTACCCCCTTCACACATCATGATATTTTTGATCAGATGAAGGGGAAACAATGTTTTCCAAGATAGATCTTAAGTCATGGTACATCATCTAAGGATTTCAGAGGTATATATTCATAAGACAACCTTTTACATGAGATATGGCCACTATGAGTTCAAAAGTTGTGCCATTTAGTCTTAAAATGCCCCGTATATTCATGAGTTTGATGAATGGGGTATTCAAGACATTCTTGGACCACTTCATGCTCATATTCCTAGATGACATATTTATTTACTCACACATGTGTGAGGAGCACAGGAGCACCTTTCAAGGTTCTACTCAGTGTCTTTGAGAGCATAAACTTTATGGGAACTTGGAGAAGTGTGCATTCTTTTCAAAAAGGTTTAGTATTTGGGCCACATTATTTCTGGGGAAGGTATCATAGTCAATCCTTCCAAGATTAGAGCTATCATTGATTGGCCAATACTGACCAGTGTGACCAAGGTACGTAGCTTCATGGGATTATAGGTTATTCTAGAGAGATTTTTCAGGACTTCTCATGCATTTCTCATCCCATCACTTCCCTATAGTGGAAAGGGAAGAATTTTTTTGGTCAAATAGTTATGAGTAGGCCTTCAGGACTCTAAAGGAATGCCTTACTACAACACCTATCCTAGTAGTGTTAGATCCACAGAGGGATTTATTTATATGTATAGATGCTTCTTTGGTAGGGATATGAAGAGTATTATTGATGTAGGATGATGATTTTTAGCTTTTGAGTCTCACAAACTCAAGGATTATGAGCTCAATTACCCGACTCATGACCTTGAGCTTAGTAGTGGTTCATGCCTTGGTTGATGGAAACATTTTTATTAGGTAGGAGGTTCATTCTTAGGATAGATCATTTGAGCCTATGACACCTCTTCACACAACCCAATCTCAACAATCATCAATGACATTGGATGGAGCTTCTATGTGAGTATGATATGGAGATAGAACATGTGAAAGGGAAGGAGAATGTGGTTGTAGATGATTTGAGCCATCATAGGCATCTTGTTATGGCTACATCTGTTGATATAAACTTGAGGAGTAGGATCTTACAAAAACTTCCATGCACAACTTCTACCTTTCAGCTAGAGCAGAGATTGAGTCTCAGAGACCCCTTGAGGGAAGTTTGAGGGATTGACACTAGAGCTAGATGGACTTCTTAGACACAGAGGTTGGATTTATGTACCTAGAGATGGAGGGTTTGGTAGGATATCTTAGCAGAGGCTCATCGTGTACCTTATTCCACCCATCCTAGGGGTGAAGAAGATGCATGCTACATTGAGATAATTATATCATTGGAGAGGATTTCATAAGGATATATCCTAGTTTGTGTCTCGATGTTTGGAGTGTCAGAGGGTGAAGACCAAGCATCAACATCTAGTTGGCCTTCTTTACCTCATGTTATTATAGGAGTGGAAATGGGACACCATTTCCATGGATTTCATAGTGGGGCTACCTACATTGAGATATCACCATGATGCCATCATGGTCACGGTGGATAGATTGATGAAAGTGGCTCATTTTTTTTCTCTGGTGAAGACCACCTATACAGCTAGTAAAATGGCACAAGTGTACTTGGATGAGATAGTCAGACTTCATGGGATTCCATGAGAAGATTATTTGTGACCATGATCCTTTGTACACCTCACATTTTTGGACTACCATGCAACATGCTCTTGGGATGAGGATTAATTTTAGTACAACTTATCACCCGAGAGATAGATGGATAGACCGAGTGGGTGAACTAAATATTAGAGGATATGCTTTGCATGTACGTTATGGACCATTAGTCACGATGGGAGGAGTATCTATATCTGGTAGAGTTTGCATATAACAACAATTTTTAGAGTTCCATCGCATGGCACCATTTCAAGCATTATATGGCAGGGAGTGCATGACTCCTTTGAGTTGGGATATGTTAGAGGATAAGGGTATCTCTTGGGCCAACCATTACATAGGACATGGAGTAGTAGGTCATCTTGATCAAACAGAGGTTGCAGGAGGCACAAGATAGTAAAAAAGTATGCAGATCAGAGAGGAGAGTTGACAGTAGTTATGAGGTGGGCTCAAAGGTGTTTTTGAGAGTCAAGCCTCATAAGAGCCCCATCCATTATGGAAAAGGCTCTAAGCTAGCTCAAGATTTGTGGGTCCATTTGAGATCTTGGAGTGGATTGGTCCCTTAGCCTACCACTTAGCCTTTCCACCCAGCTTGTCTCACGTCCATGATGTTTTCCATGTTTTTGTATTACGAAGATACATTCCAGATCCTTCTCATGTATTGGATTGGATACTACATTGTAGGTACAAGAGAAGGGACATGTGATGGTGGAGCCCATGCATATTATAGAGCATAGGACCCTGGCCTTTGAGGGCATGAGATTGATTAGGTGCATGTCCATTGGATTGTTATGACGAGACATCACTACTTGGGAGGACGCCACCTTGTTATGGGCCTAGTTCCCACACTTGTTCTAGTGACTTCCAAGAGGAAGTCGAGTCTAAGGGAGGATGTAATTCCCACTCCTCTTCGACACTTATTATACTATGATTTTGATTATTTTTGATTAGAGACATGGACATTATTATTATATTTTGATTAGCATGTTGATAGATTGTATGGATATTTTGATTATCGATATGTTATGACTCATATTATAGATGGTATGGACTATTAGAAGACATTGATAGATGATGATGTAGTGTTGTTTCATTATATACTGACGTTTTGGATTCTTGATGATGATGATTATATTTAGATGTTTGGCTGACCTTATGATCTTATTGATGTTATGACTTATCAAAATTGATTTTAATGATTGTAAATAATTGATAGAAATTTCTAATTTGATGATGATGATGATATAGTTTTACATGTATGATGTTGTTGGATGATATGTATGTGTGTTTTATTTATTGATGTATTTGATGTGGCCTTGAGGCCGAAGGGGTATTGTTTGATTGGTTAAGAAATTATATCACAATAAACAAGAAGGGGCTAGGAGACCAACCATGAAAGAATATTAGATATTGGCAACAAGGTCACCTTGGCAACTTTTTGTTCATGTATATATTGTGTTATTTGATTGAGTTGTTAGAGTTCCCATGGGGGTGACCTCAAATGTGACCATGGGTTTATGTGTTGCTTTTTCCTCTTTTTCATTTTATTTATTTTTTTGTGTATGTGATTTATTTATTGTAATGTATTCTCACTTTATTATTGCTTAAGTAATGTGCTTTTGTTTAGTTAATTAATCATGTGATTAAGTTAAATTGAGATGTGACTATGTGGGCATTTTAATGTGGTAGATATTCCTTGTTATCTTATGGATTTGAGATGGATTTATTGATTTTGAGTTGTGTACTCAACCCATCACTTTTCAAATCTCGAATTTTGGCTTTGGAGCCATTTTTAGAGGCTTGTGGGACAAGTTAAGCTTGTCCCATACCTCTTAAATCACCCACCAACCATACCTATGATGTAAGGGGTAAAATTTTAGGCCTCATTATGTGTTTTGGAAGAGAAAAGAAGGAAATTAATTTCACTTTCTTACAAACTCTTTTAATTATGTCCTTAGAAGTATGGAGTAGATGTTTGTGTGTGGAAGGAAAATTTTCATATCCTCACCCACCCATTTATGAGTCTTGGTCTTTGTGTTTGACTTGGTGAAGTGGATTGGAGGAGAAGTGATGTGGCATCCTACATGGAGCCACCTCACCCTCCTCTCCTCATTTTCTATTTATGTGAGTTATTTTGGAGTTTTGGGGTTACTTGGTTTAGTTGCACACTTGCATATTTTTGGATTTTGGCTTGAGTTACTTTTTTTGGAGCTTGGGAGCTTACTTTTGGATTTTCTTGGACTTGGAAGAAGCTTGAGTTTTTTCTTGTGGATTGAAGGATCTTATAATGGAAAGGTAGGGTCTATACCCTTGCATTTTTTTTTTTGGTTGTATGTTGATTGTAAATGAATGAATGTATGTGTTTGTTTTGGATTTGGGTAGAATGACCTTAAGGATGGTGTGGGAGAAGGAAAATGGGATATTTTGAGGGAGGGATAAGATTTTTTGTATGTGTATTTTGAGGGAGTTTGGGTTGGGTGTCCCACCTTGTGATGATAAAGAAGCTTTCTTACTTATCTTTGTATGTTCTATTTGAGGGAGTGATAAGAGATTGAGGGAGGATAAGAGTTTTGTTGTGTGGATAAATTTTTTTTTGTTGATGAAGTTTTGAAGGTTTTCAAAGTGGACACTTAACCCATTGGGAGGCATAAGGGATTCCCCATATTTCTCTTCTCCCTTGGCTTAGATTTTAAGCCTTGTGTTTGGGAAAATTGTATATTGATGTTATTATTGTTATTGTGCTTGTCTTGTTTGCAAGTTTTGTTGGCATGAGTGTATGTATTGTTGAAGCCCTTGTAAAAGTTTCCATGGTTGCTTAATATCCCTTATTGCTTCATTTTTGGGGCTCGGGGGCCAATGAGAAGGGAGGCTTCCCTTCTCATTGGAATAAAGGTTGGGAGGTGAGTGTTTCCTATGCTCCCTTCCTTGTTGTTTTGATTTGGAGATGAAGAAAAGCTTTGGAGTTGCAAGTAGTTCTTGGGATGAAGACATTGTGTAGAAGACAAAGAAAGAGAAAGTTTATTTTTGTAAAATTTCATCATGTTGTTTCCACCTTTGAGTGGAAGGCTTGTATGTACTTGTATTTTAAAGAGAGTTCTTGTAAATTTATTTATCAAACCATGTATTGTAATGGTTGAAAGAAGGAATTTTGTAAGTTGTATTTAGTGGAAATATAGTCCTTTCAAATCTGGAAATGAATTAAAAGTTTTCTTTGTGCCTTCATTTTGAAAATGGTTGTCTTGCATTGAAAATACATGGAAGTATATATTTCTCCCTTTTGAAATGTTTATCATTCTTGTTTGTAAAAGGAAAGAAACTTATACTTAGTAAATGGTTAAATTTATTTCTCTTCTTAAAATTAGATGCATTGTGGTTGAAATGAAATTTGTAGTCAAATTTTAAACAATGTTACAAAGGGAAAATTTATACTTTTAGTAATTTTAAACAAGAAAGAAGTTGTTTATTTTCATTAGAATATTAGTTAAAAAACTAGTAAGTTAGAACTCTGGTTTGATATATATAAATATATATATTACTTGATATATATGTTTATATATATCCATTTTTAAAATAAATTTTTTCCATAGTAACGACACATCGGTTCGCCAACTAGCATCATCTAGAGAATGGAAAAAAGACATTGGTCTCTGTAACTTGTATACATTTTATATAAATCCAAATTTTCACTTAGTTGCATGACTATTTCTCAAAAAACCATAAAACAAAGATTATAGCATATGTAAACCTTTCTAAAAATGTATACAAATGTATATATTTGAAGATATATACATTTATATATATTTTAAATAAAATGTTAGATTCGGTAACCGATGTGCGGTAGCCCAACCAACAGTGGTAGTAGACAATGAGAACCATGACCGGTTAAGTGAACAACACATCGGTCCTGTGCGTGAAACTCTTTTTCAAAAAAGTGTGTTTTCAATCTAAACCAACACTTTTAAATGAATAATCTATAAATATATATATATATAAAATATATGTAATCATATATTTATACATATATATATATATATATATATATATATACATATATACACACATATATATATATGTATATAGTATATATAAGTACCTAGATAAATAAAATGTTTTACCAAAAATGATTTGAATCAAAATGGAAATGTGAGTAAAAAAAATACCCACAAGAATTTAGGGTTGGATCTCTTACAAAAAAAACAAAGAGATAAATTACAATACAAAACCTAAGAACAACTAAACTAAAATGGAGAGAAAAATGGAGGAAGATTTCCTCCCATTTGCAAATCTAGAACTAAAAGAAAACCTCCATGGTTTCCCTCAAGTTTCCATGGCCTCCACCTCCTTCAACCTGCAAAACACAAATGAACAAATGAAGAGATTAGGGAAAAGAAAAGAATAAAAGGAAACATAAGGAAATTTAGGGATTTTAGGGAAAACCTAAATCTAAGGGTTCATATTAATCTAATCTAAGGGTGGAGGATTGTCCCTACACATTTTAAGTTATTGACATTTTGGTGGGAATTTGTTTTAAATAAAAGGTATGGGTATTAGTGAATGGGGCCACCTAGTGCATTGGTGGGTTAGAATAAGTTGTGACCCCTTTTGTTATAGATTAATAAATAAATAAATGACATTTGATTATAGGGATTAAATGAATAATATTGTGCATGGGTGATTTATAAATGATCTAAAGGGGGATTAAATTAATTAAAAGTAAAATGCATGGTTAAATAATTAAATGATGGGTATGGATGTTAAGTTATTATAGGAAATGAATTTAAACCAACTTAGGAAATGATTCTTGATAAACTTAAGAGATTTTTAAATAGGTAAAATAACAAGATTAAATTTGATGGAAACCTTAGAAGAGGATTAAGTTCAGAAATGATTTTTGAAATTAATTAATAATATTTAATTATTAATTTAATTCCGACAACCTTATGGTTATGTAGAATTTATTAACGGGAATTTAAATTGTTCGTAACTAATGTTTATCACCTTTTAAACAAAAAAATTATTCCATAATTTTCCCTAGTAATTAATGGAGTTTGACTTCCGAGGGACATCGAACTATGTCCTCCTTGTGTGGAGAACACATATTCACTTCCTTAAAATCTCATGTTCCTCCTCATCCGTGAGTATGACCAAATCAAAATCCATTTGAGGAATTGATGCGGTGGCTCTCGGAAGAGGAGAACAAACCGCCAACTCTTATCATCACCAACATGTTTTTTAGATGGAGTTTGGAAGTTTCCATTTGAGCAAGAATTCGAGAGTGATCTTTATGACCATGGGTGACTTCCCAAATGTTTTATATTATTTCGTGTGGTTGCATCTACCTCACAATAAGACCAAATACAATGTATTTTCACTCACCCCGACCTTGGGAGGTCTTGTCGAGAAATCACATCTTTCGTTGAGTCTCGGGATAACGAATGATATAGACCATTAAAACGTCATATACCTAAGAATATGACCATATGGGAAAAACTACTCAACACATTCGATACACTTGAATAGATATTTTTGGACCACTTGAGAGCTAAAGAATGTTGTTAGTTGTGGACCATTGATGGCTCATTTATGCGCATCTTCTTCCTCTTCCATTGTGTTCACTATATCCATTGTATTTCCACCATTTTATTAATTATGATCATGCTTAGTTTAGCTTTATTTTTCCTACCTTATTGTTTTGTGTGTATGTCAGCACTTTGAAGGAATTTGTTTGGGTATATTTACATATAATTTTGAAAAAAAAATCGCGTATCCACAGAGTAGATCTAGTGCATATAGTAAATGTACTCTAGTGAAGTTTTGCAATTTTGAAACCATACATCACATAGAATAATTTTTTTCTACATCAAGTATTTAGAGTTTTAAGGAATACATATAAATAATCACACATAGGGAAATCAAAAGGCAAGTTAGTTGGCACCCATCTGGTATAAATTTGTTAAGCTACATTTTCATGGACATATCGAGGCATGTGTCTCTTGCTCTTATTGGTGAATCAACTCACTTCATGAACTAATTGAAGAGCTAAATCCCTCCGTTAGAATATCTCAAGCTCCTTCACCGACTTAGATCACATGGAAACAAGCATGTTTTTCTTAATGCTATTAGCAAGTTCAACGGTGAATCTAGAGTTTGACCTTACCAAGTCGTACATCTACGATATATTTACATTCAAGGGTTTTGTCTTTGCTTTGATCTTTAGGATTGAGCACCTATCAACCCATCACAAGCTGCCTAATTCCAAAGCATAGTTGTGTTAAACACAACGAGATCCTGATATTCAGATCAGTTCATCTTGCGAGTCAAAGATTCCTATTTTTGTGAGATCTACTTTCCTAGACAATACGCCCAATACAACTCACACTTGCTCAAGTGACCACTGATAACTGGTTGAAAAATTTGAGCAATCGCAAATTGTGCATGTAAAAATATTTTATTATTGTTTCGTTCATACGGAGTGTTAAATGAACAAGGTTGACTAATATATAAGCTTGAGAGGAAACATGCGGGTGTAATTAGTTATCGTTGTTATAGTAAATTCATGTTACTAAACACCTAAATAATGACTATAATATATTTTTGTTGTTAACACCTAAATAATATGTGATAGTAGGTGAATTTGAAATGAATGAGAGGAGGAATCTTTGAAAGAAAGGTGATTTAATTGGTTTTTAAGGTAATGTAGATAGTTGTGGGTTTGAACAAAAAATCTATGACATTAGAATGATTATATTATTAATGGATGGTAATCTACCATTTTAAAAGATAATTTTATGGGAAACAAGTTCATATGAATTAATTCAAAAAAAAAGAGGCATCCATAACTAATTTGAAGGAAGAGGTGCCTAGTTCATCAATGCTTCAGTGGTTATGATTTGCTTTAGATGACTCTTAATAAGATAGTTCATTTATCTTCTAGTATATTGTAGACTATTTCTTATATATATATATATATATATATATATATATATATATATATATATATATATATATATATATAATGGAAAACAAGTTCATATGAATTAATTCTAAAAGAAGAGGCACCCATAACTAATTTGAAGGAAGAGGTACCAGTTCATCAATGCTTCAATGGTTATGATTCCCTCTAGATGATTCCTAATAAGATATTTCATTTATCTTCTAGTATATTCTAGACCATTTCTTATATATATATATATATATATATATATATATAGAGAGAGAGAGAGAGAGAGTCATATAAGTATATTTGTTATTTTATTAAATTGTTATGATATATTACATTTTTGTAGCTGCTGAAAATGTAGTGGAAAAATTGTTATGAATAGAATTTGTATAGAATGCATTGTATATGCACATTAAAACATCTTTAAAAAATCTTTGAAGGGATTTTTAACAATATCTTAAAATATATACATATATACATATAGACATACAAACATACATATATACATATAGTTTCGGTTTTAAATAGCAAAAATATTCGCAGATGATGGTTTGATAACTATAATAGAAAATTTAAATTGAATATCTTAAACACCTATGATGTAAAAGACATCTAATCTTGCTTATTAAAAATATCATAATGATCTTATTGATATACAAATTATTTTTTCCATTTCTATAAGGTACAAATGGTGTCAAAATTCTATTTTTATATACATTATCATGGCTTTGTGTAGAGTTGTAACCATAAGTCTTACCTTTTATGTGCAAAGTGGCCTTAACTCTTGTTATCAAACAACGTGGTTTTTATAGTCAACACATAACCGTAGCAATGGTGTCTTTAGAATCTAACTTTTCCTAAATTGCGTGAATTGCCTTGGAAATAATGTGAGGGACATGTTAGCTAAGAGATATTTACTGATTGTGGAAATTTATTAGAATTTCAATTCCTATATTGTGAACTTGTAAACTATGTAGTGATTTTGATTGACATTTTAATGTAGACTGTTTGTCAAGTGTGTCAAGCATGAGTAAACTTTTAGAAGTGATTGATTTGTATAGGCTAAGCTCCGAGGAGGAATTCATTCATTATATATCTAAAATTTATATTTACTTTAGATTAGATAAATAATAATTTTTTTGATAATTGGTAAAATGAGGGTTTTGCTAGGGTCTCTACCTTGTTAGAATATAGGATCTACTAGCCAAATAAAGCCATAAAAATTTCAAGGGAAAGAATTAAACCAATAATCAACGGCGATTGGAGAAACCAATCAAGGAGTGTCTTAAAACTAGTTAAAAACCAAATGAAAACTGGACTAGAATAGAAAATGATCTCAACAAAATTGGGCGAGACGCATAGATTTTTTTGACACAACTGAGTCCATGCATCATCCCATGATCAACAAATTTCTAAATGAGGTTGAAGAGGACCGAAACCTTTTTTTGACATATTCCTTATAACCAAAGCCCTTCCAAAAATGCAAAATCTTCAAACAATCGGGATTACAAGGAGCTAATATTTTGGGGTTTGGGCCCAAATCTTTCTCGATATTTAACACAATTTTAAGGGAAAAGTTTAGTGGTTAATATTCATAATTTAGATAAAAGTAGGAATTTTGGAATATGAATTTGGTTATTTTTATGACAATGGAAGTGACAACGTTTCGCCCAAAAATTCCATAATAAATAATTTTTCCCATGCGAATAGCCAATGAACCTCAATCCTAGCATATATATTTTATTGAATCACCGCGTGATAGATGAGTCGGGGTTTTAATTTTTTTTTGGATCACCAAGAAATCTATGGAACCTTCTTATTCATTTGGTCTCATTCACCGACATGTTTAAGTTTTTTTAAATTTGATTAAATTCATCACACACACACACACACACACACACACACACACACACACACACACACACACACAGAGAGAGAGAGATGTAGATTAGAAGTTGATAAACCTTCGCAAAACCGATAAATTTAAAAGACTCCGCTAATCGCCTAGGAAGACGATAAATTTTTTGATAAGCCTCAGTGCATGAGTTGTTGCCAAGTGTCACTCATTTCGGGCACCTGAGTGTAAAGGTATTCAAAAGGATCCCCAATGCTTGGAATTTGATATTGGATGGACATGTGGCGGGATTTCAGCCATCCTAAAGGAAAATGCATATGTGGAGTTGAGACCCACAGAATGAACTAATTCAATAAAGTTTCAAGTCCACGGTTAGGAAAGATAGAGTGACAGTTAGGGGAACAAGTGGAAAACCTCCATTTAGACTTAAAATA
>CM031235.1:4807581-4906167 GCA_018340775.1 Taxus wallichiana var. yunnanensis | reverse complement strand
GTAAACCTAAGCCTAAACCCCTTAATGCCTCGTGCATCTTCGACCATTCTACTGTTTAATTTAGTGTTATATCACTTCTTATCTACCTTGCGCTCGTCCCTTGAGCTCATTTACTACCTCATACACTTTTGTTCCATGATCTCAAAAAGTAATCAAGCTCACATGGTTTGGTCATTACCTCCTCTGAGATGCCTTCCCCTTTTTAGTTTGGTCCATGACTTAAAAGTATCGAAATAACATGTTCTCAATCAGATACACTTATGGGATATTCTTGAGTCAAACTTCCTACAAAACTAGATGCTTCATGTCAAACGGACATCTAGACCTCTAAGTTATAAATAGACTACTCCTCGAAGGATAGCTATGTGCAAAGTCACTTCTACTATTATAAATAGACTTCTCCCCGAACGACAGCTATACACAAAAACCACATCTCGCTACTATAAATAGATCGCTCTCGGAAGGACACTATACAAAGTCAGTCTTTATCGAAGCTTTCGCATTGATCGGCCTTTCAGGAAGACCTCAAGAACAACAAAATACATATCCCTATGGACTTCCCGCATTGATCACCTATATCCGAAAAATAAAAGCAAGATTCCAAAGCACTTTTGATTCATGGACTTGTCTATTTAGGTTTGGTTCTCTTTCGCCAAAATAATCACTTTATAATAAGTTTCTCGCACCCTTTATGCCTATACCAGCCACCTCACCTCACTATTCGTCTACACAACAAAACTAAAGGGACGTGACGATATCCGATATATTGTGATTATACGACTCTTTTCACCTATCGACTTCTCACCTATGCAAGGCACCTAGGATTCAAGCCCATCCTATGTTAATATGTGGTTTGTTTAGCTCTTCTCAACTAAGAGACACTTTTGCCTCTTTTACTCGACTCTAGGATTGTGTGTTGACCTTAATCAGACACGATTCCCTACGACTTGGGTAAGTTTTAACTTTCGCTTCACCTATATCTACACCAACACTCCCAATACCATACCAACACCAACAAAATTACCCTACCAATATCAATATTTTTACCAACCGACAAATTGCCTAACCACAACTAAATTGCCTAAATTCACCTCTCCCGGTCCTAAGGAGAACTACATCGGCCCGAGGCCCCTCCTTGCTTTGTGTAATGGGCTATGTAGGTAGCACTTAGGAGACATGGGGTCTCCCAAGGTTAGCTTCGACCATCCCCTACCATAACCTATCATGCATGGTATATATAAATCTATTTGTGTATCTCTATTTGCTCACATTCATCTTTATCCTTTTTCAAAACAAAACATTCAAAACATAACCATTCTTTTTTATTATCATAACTCAAATCAACATACATATTTAGTTTTATTTAGATGTTAAACAAAAAAATCTTCTCTATCATCGACGCGCAGTTGGTATCCTTATTTATTCTTATACTCCTATGAACTTCACTTAGACCTCGCGCCTCCTCCCGAATCAGTGGTGATCATGATCGCTGATGCCACTCACTTGGCCTCTCCATCCTCAAAGGTGCCACCGCTATCGTTCCTCCCACTCGATCCGCCAACATCTCCTATAACATACGAATACATCCTCTTTGCGTGGAGGAATCTTACCTTTAGTTTCTCCACTCGTGACTCGCAAACCGCTAACAATCCCGTTGTCTCATTCACCGCGTTTGGAGTTGATGAACTAAACCTGCTGCATAATCTCTCTCCGCTTATAATCACAGCTATGTTAGGATGATCACGTACACCTTACTACCTGCTTACCCACCATAAACTATAGGCCTCTCGTCGCCCCGCATCCATTACCTCGCGATCGATCGCTATCTCCTCCGGCCCTTCTAGAGTGTTGGCCGCCGGGAGGTGAGAATGCTGCTGCTGGCGACGATCCTCATGTATGGTCTATAAGCCATAGGTATATCCTGAACAAATCCAAATTATCACCGCATGCGATCTAGAGGAATCCTCTCATACTCACCTGGCCTGTGCCCTGCGATCCACCTCAATCACTCTACACCCCTCAACTCCTCAGCTATGTGCTCTGTCACCATATAGTTCCCGTAAGGTCTCCAACAAATATCTGCAATCATCACCATCTCCCATACCTACCTATAATACTCGATGTCATCTATCACGACGGGATCTCACCTCTTGTTCTGTCTCTGACCCATCGTCTCAATCCCAACCTCCGCACTCTGCCTCTCCTAATCTGGATGGGTTGGCCTATCGGTCACACACAAACAATGTGCTCATAGGCCCAACAATGTAATAAGTATAACAATCAGTGTCATCTGTTTTTCGCTCGCAGCCCATAAACCCTCGTATAACTCCGCTTGAGATATGTGGGTGCCTATGCAAAAGTCACGCTCCTTTCTATCATTTCCCAAATAACACTCATCAATACTTTGGAAATCTTTCCTCTCGCCTCTTGGTAATGCATAATACCCACCGCTATCATTAATACCACCGCCAACCTTGTTTCCTCGGGGGTGTGTTGCATACATTGTACCATAATCAAGTCACCTTCTTTTGTGTCAAATCTCGTGTCAAATCTGCAAACAACCAAATATACTGTTATCGCCTCCCCGCCCGCAGCTAGGCAACCCGATACACTAGTCTTCCCGTAATTGGGAGCCTCAAAATTCTAAACACATCTTCCAACGCCACCGTCATCTCCCAATTGGTAGATAGAAGGTATTCTTTTCAGATTCCACCTCTCAATCAACACTGCAACATAGCATGATTACATGTGATTCATGAATAATAAGCTGATTCCACTTAACCCACACGGTTTATCAATGCCCATTCACTGGTGTTACATCTGCTCGGATTCGTGATAACAAAGCTGGCACACTATCATTCATCCCTCCCCCGCCTCGCTTTCGCATACATCAAAACGACACCCAACCATTCAATAAATAAAATCCCCAAGTGTTTTTTCTCACATTCGAAATTCCTACAAGAATCGTATCGGTTATAGATAACCGATACCGGTTATCTCTAAACGATATGGTCATCACAATCCTATGTACCGCTTAAAACCACCACCTACGATAATTATTTTACTCGCTTACTCCTCTCCATACCTACAAACATACGCGAAACCCCGCTTACCTACCCCATAACACTCACCCCATTCCAAACCTTGCCTATCACCTTTTCTTTCTCATCTCTACCCTCTTACCTTCTCTCATCCTATTCATCAAAACATACAAGAATTAAAATACAACCAAACAGCTTTACCTCTCGAGATGTAAGAGCTTGGGGTGGAACTTGTCTTCCCTCTCGTCCTCCCACTGGATGTTTCTCCTCGTCCACCATGTTCATCACCCTATTCAAATATAACTTGTCTTTCTACCTTCTTAATCTCAGCCCACACTCACTTTACCTGCCTCTTTCCTCCTTATCACTCAATTCTTTCATGCAATTACCTCATTACGCCGCCAAACAAGATCGCATTCACGTATTTAACTTGTTACATGACTCTAAAAATAAGAACTCTAAAAATAAGAACTTAAGTTGCCACGCTAAGCTTTTCTACTTTTTGAAAATCTCATTTTGGCATAACCAGATATCGGTTACCTAACCGATATCGGTCCACAATCTACCGACGCTTCGGTTAGCTAACCGATATCGGTCACATGCCTCCTTTTTCTCAAACTCCGGGCCTTTTCTTTATTTTTTGCAAATTTTTGTGGTGCCCACCTCTTTTCCTACAAAACGACACCATTATCAATATTTTTCATCAAAATCACATCAATATATCATCACAATTTCATCAACATCATCTATCTACAATTTCAAAAACCATCGACAAAACACATAAAACATTTTGTACACACCATGTGGATCAAAATCATCATCTCTATATATATCAATGTTTAAATATACAACTTCCTGCGCAGGAGCCTCATCGACTCAAAATAATACAAAGTTGGCATGCAGCCGCATCATCATCAAAATCTCGACTCGGCTCATGCAGCCGGTCTCTCATATCAAAATATACTCGGCTCGCAGGCCGGTATCAACTATACAACCTGTTCTTTGTTCGCAGGCTAGTATATACAACAAGAATGAATAAATAAATCATATGTAGGCACGCAGGCCTCTATAAACATAATCAAGTTCTGCATTGTCTATATCCATAGCCAAAAAAAACCATATCCGCTCCAGGGGTGTCTCAGCTCTCCCCACCACCCTCAGCCCCTCTCCCTGCTGGTCCCTGTGCTAGCTCTCATCTCCTCCCTATCACCGACTCACCACCGTGGGCTGCAGACTGGGATATCTAGCTCCGAGAGGTCTCGCCTGTACCGGCATATATGGCGATGAGTACCGCCTGTGCCACATCAAGGACATCCGAGCAATACGGGCCTCCACTCTCGCCTCCATATAGCAGCCCGTGCCACCATGGTGTTGGGGATGGTCCTCAGGACTCCTAGTAATAGTAGCCCTTGTCCCCCACGGTACACCCGCGTGCCTATACTCGTGGTGGTGCGGTGCTCGTGGTAGTGCGTGTGGTCAGGCTTGGTGCTGTGGTGGTGCCGTGGTTGTGCCGATGCTCGTGGTGGTGCTCGTGGCTATGCTGATGCTCGTGGTGGTGCTCGTGGGCTGTACTCGTGCTTGCACTCGTGCTCAAGCACCGCCTCGTAGTACCCGACCGTGCTCGTGTAGCAGCAAAGCCTACTCGTAATAACCGCACCTATCCTATGAGCCGGTCCTCTCGCTATAACCGCCGCAAATCTGGTCAGTGCGGGCTATGCTCTCTATTTGCCGCTTCGCCTTGCCCACTACACAAAAATGAACCTTTCGCACTGGCGTTGTCCATCGTATCATCTTCAGCCTTCTCGCTACCAATCTGGGTCAACGGTCGCGACTGCATGCAAGTGCAGTGCGTGGGGCCTCTACATCCTCCCTTCGATCTTTGTGGGAAGGGAGGTGGCTCATCTGTGCCGCAGCCCCAACTTCCGCGTGCACCCTCTCTAGGGGTATCCGCTCATGCTCTCTGTGCCTCCGTCCAGCCTATCCGAGAAAGTATACTTGGATCCAGCGCATCTATTCTCTGCTCTCTCGGGGCTTATGGCCTCTGTAGGCCTCCATAAAATGTCCAAGCATGGTCAAGCCCTCTAACATATCACGATAGTAGGCTACATCCGCCCCGCAAGATCTCGTGGTTGGCCCATGACCCCAACCACCTCTAAAAGCCATATCTCGTATACAATCTATGGCCCCCGGCCATTGGGGCAGCCCTACTGGTCATATACATATGATGTGCTCATATGCCCAGCAGGTAACAAAAATGTCGAGCAAATCCCAAATCGCCATCCAAGCGATAACCCCACAACTTCAGATAGCTGCACTGAGATATACTAGTGCCTGTGCATAAAGCACGTATGCTCCTCTACCATCTCGTGCAAAGCACTCCCATTAAAACCCATGGGAAGCGGCCTCCTTTGAGTCCGGGAGGGTGAAGCATGTAATACCTATCATCATCAACACGGCTAGCCATGTCTCATGTCCGTGTGTGCGATACATATCGCCATAGGAAATGCTTCAGACCTTGTGAGAAGTCAATAATGCGGCTACATCCCCAAATACCAAGAATGTTGTCCATAGCCGTCTGCATCTACTCGAATACTGCATCCCCTACGATCGGCAATCTCAGGATGCGATACACATCTTCCAGGGTAATAGTCATCTCTCCAGTAGGGAGATGGAAAACATTAGTTTCCGGATCCCATCTCTCGATGAGGGCAACCATAAGGCTGTGGTCCCTATCCACAGCCCTATACCGCTGGACTCCGCCGAGTCCCACCTCGCGCATAATGGCCCACTGCACTGCGGACACATGTGGCCACATCCGTCTCAATAGCGGGGGCATCCGATCCCGCATCGTAAGCTGCTGACGTGCCTGCAAAACAACCCACTTCATTAGACCTACCCTTTACAAAACAACTACTTTAACCCTCTATACCCCCTTTTACCCACCCGACCACACCCCGACTCTATAACACACATCTACACCCACCTATCTTACCCTAAAAACATCTACGATATCCCCTTTCCTTATCTCACACCCTACCAACCACCCCGATCTACTATCGCCATCTAACTATGCCCCTACCAATTTAACACCTCCTAATTCATACCCAACACCTAATCTATCCTAACCGAACCAACCACACAACCACCCCATTTCCCCCCCCCACCCCAATCACCTTTCCTATCAACTCTACCCCCTCCCTCTTCACCCCAAACAACAACCAAACAATAAAACACAAACAACAAAACAAAAAACAACAAACAACAAACAACAAAACAACAACCAAAACACAAAACAACAAACAACAACCAAAACACAAAACACCAACAACAACAAAACAAAACCAAAATAAACCTAACTAATGACCTGGCACGGTCACCTTCGACCGCCACCAATCCCTACCTAAGCACTATATACACCGGCAGATTGGAAAGCCGACATACGACCTGACGCGGCCTAACAAAACTTTACTTTGTGCAAATATTTTGTGACCGATGTCGGCCGCCTTAGTGACCGACATCGGTCATCGCCCCAAAGTCCAAAGCCGAACTCGACGCGCCCCCAAAACCATCTTTTTGCCTATTTCTACCCTTATACCCACTGGAAAACCCTACAAACCTACCCACCCTACCGTTTTAGCCTAACTAACCTACCTACCCACTCCATTTTTCAAATTACATCCATTTATTCATTATTTCATTAAATTTTGGATTCCTACCCAAAACCCAAATCTAAACTTAAAATCATTAAATTCACATAATTAGAGGTTTAGAACCTACCGGTATGACTACACGTCATCATGGTGGGATAGGTGGTGGTGGTCCAGCTGGTCCAGCACCTCCTGCTCCTCCTGGTTGTGCCATGGCTATAAATCTCCTCTGCTGGGTCCTCCACCAATCAAATTCTGCCTCCTACTCACTGGGGTCTACCAATCACTCACTCCTCCACTCAACTACTACCAACTCAGCGTACAAACTCAACAAAATCAATTTTAGACCAGCATAAGCCGTATTGGTTATCAAATTGACAATGTGACAATGACATAATCGTATATTTTTCTTTTTATAGGTTTTTACCTATAACCGATATCGGTTATGTTGTGCCCTAAACCACCGGTATCGGTCATCTAACCGATACCGGTCATAGCTAACCGATATCGGTTTAATCCCTATTTTACCACAATTTCTACCCTTATTCACCAATCTCCCTTTCTCACCACATCGCCTATACCCTCCTTTGCTAAATAGCCTTTTTTGACTTCATTGGCCCAATTCAAGGCCGCAACCAACCAATCAGGCCCGACCCAAGGCCGCAACCAACCAATCAAGCCCGACCTAAGGCCACAACCAACCAATCAGGCCCACCCAAGGCCACAACCAACCAATCAGGCCCGACCCAAGGCCGCAACCAACTAATCAGGCTCGACCCAAGGCCACAACCAACCATTGGCCTCGACCCAAGGCCACAACCAACTAATCAAGCCCGACCAAGGCCGCAACCAACCATTTGGCTTGACCCAAGGCGCAACCAACCAATCGAGGCATGATCAAGGCCGCAACCAACCAATTAGGCCCGACCCAAGGCCGCAACCAACCAATCGGCCCGACCCAAGTCTCCGCGAACCAACCATTTCGCCCAACCCAAGGCCGCAACCAACCATTTGACTAACCATTTGGCGACCCAAGGCCACAACCAACCAATCGGGCCCGACCTAAGGCCGCACCACTTAAATACCTCACCCAAAACCCGCAACTTACAATTTTATCCACCCATTATGTAGCTTTTTGTTCAATCAAGCTCACCTGTTCGTGTTTTAGCATGATTAGGGTACTTGACTTGATCAGTTGACCAACTTTGCCTAGACTCAAGACCGTGACATTTATCTCAACCAAACCAACCATTCGTACCGCTAACATGCCTAAACGCGTTCGTAACTTACCCGTTATATCCTCGAGTTACTTCCTATGCCTTGATACCAGGATTATATCACCCTTGTTTGGATAAACTATCGACTTTTTCCTATGAATTGCTTGTTTACTCTTCAAATCATGTACCCCAGGTCGCACTACTTCATTTCAACGTGAGTCTGCTTCCTCGACCTACCCCACCATCTTACCATCATCTCAACACCATTTACCCTTTATCAACCCTATCCCTGATTTCACGCTACCTCAATCTGTGATAGATTTGAGGGGGATTACCTATACCCTTAACAGGAGTAACCACTTCTTATTATTGTCAGTGCAGCTTTACAAGACAAGCTACACAACAACAAGGGGCTAATGTAGACACCAAATTTGTGTCTTACGACCCCCGTGCCCCGCATCCCATTTCGCAACCTAGCCTCACCACCTAAACCTTGCACAATTATTTATTAATTACCTTATATTTAATAAATCCACATCTCCAAACCTGCCACCACATTTCGCCACCTCATCATGACCTAGCCCTAACCCTAAACTAACCTAATTAAGACCTATAACTTGGTCTACATCCACACCCATGACTAATGACTCCTCACCCGCACCAAAATCAACCTAATAATGACTTGACCAAGCCCACAACTAATTCCTCGGGAGAAAAGGAGGGAAAGTTGGCTATTTTACTAAAAATAGCCCACTTTGACTTAACCGACATCGGTTCCTACTCGACCACCGTCAGTTACGTAACCACCATCGGTTCCCTGTAAATGACCTCCCCCAACCAAAAACAAAGGGCTGGATTTTCATTGATCTGAAGATCGGAAGTCATTGGAAGAATCTGATTTCACTTGGCCGAGCAGAGACAAGTGAAGGAAAGAGAGGAGTTTGCAGAGAAGGACATCAAGCCCAAGATCGCAATCGAGTAACCGTGAGCCAGTGAAACTCATCCAAGCATTGGGAGAGAAGATAGCTCATCTTTGATTATCCAATCATCCTACCTGATCCCTACCTTCATTATCACAGTCTTTGGACCTGATATCTTCATCAGGAACTTGTAAGTAGTGTCTTATACGTTCTTTTAATGACATTTCTTGGATTTCGAGTCACATTAATTATAAGTCTACTCCAGATCCACTACCCAAGAAACCCCGCATCTAACTATCATTCCTCTACCCTTACATTGCCCCAAGAAGAACATTTCCCCATATTCTCCGAGTCTCTCCATCACCCCATTACCTATCCCCAATCATTTACTAGCCTTATAAACACCATAGCCACCTTATAGCCAACCTTCACTAAAAGCCCCTTAAACCACTCGCCTCTACCGATATCGGTTAGTAGAAACCAGACGGTGACATGTGGACTCCAAGACGGTCATCGTGGTTCAAAACCAAAACTAGCCCTTTTCTCTATTGTTTTAACAAGGTAATTAAATTGTAATTTTGCAATAATTGGTGTTAATTCATATTAGCAGAGGGAACCGACCACCTTCGAAAGGAAGTTTAATACTTCCGGGCCCAAGGCGAGTTCCCTCATTTATTGTCTAATTAGAATCTAGTGGTCTTATATTCTTACTGCGAGTAGTCCTTCCTGCACAAAAAGGA
Organism: Taxus wallichiana var. yunnanensis; assembly: GCA_018340775.1. NCBI lineage: Eukaryota > Viridiplantae > Streptophyta > Pinopsida > Cupressales > Taxaceae > Taxus > Taxus wallichiana. Next base: position 4,896,602 of record CM031235.1, on the reverse strand, counting down.
TTTCTTTGCAATTGATCTGATCTCTCTCTACGGATGCGCACACCCTCTCAACATTCAATGGTATTCCTCCTAGCCCTAACCCTTATCTGCTTCTCAAAGGAATGAAAGGATAAGCAACTCTATTCCAAGAAGGGAAGCATTCTGCATGCGAAACGGGTAACCTAAAGAAGATAGCTTGAGCTCTGGTGGAATTCTTAATGAAATTTTATATAATCCTCGACTAGAAATGGAATTTTGAATGGTGGGGGTCTCATGTCTTAATTCATCCATCTCGATCCTTAAAAAAATAGATTTGTGATTTGAGACTCCACTTGTCACCAATAAAACTCCGCCTCTAAATCCTATGCTCCAAGGTTTTGTGAAAAATATTATTTCACCATCATGTATTTCTTGGAATCCTATTTCGGTGATGTTTTATTTTACTTCTAACTCCATCCGGAGCTCCCAAAATCTTCTTTTGAAGCCCGACAACTATTTTAGGCACGTGTACGCTTTAGTCTTGTGAACCTGTTTTCACTCGACTACTCCAAGTCTTTCAAAACTTCCCAAAACTTTCAAAATCCTTTCCATGATGTTCTAAGGTCTTTAATTCACCTCCATGTCAAATTTTTCCCTTCCCTTCTTCTTCGGGGGGTTTGATCCAGCCTTGGGAAGGCCAATGATAGCCCTTCCCATAACTTCCTGTAGATAGCGTCTTTTAGAACTCCCTAAAATCACCTAGGGAATGAATAGACTTTTCTAAATCATTTAGGGGGAAAATTTGACATCAAATAGGGGTGATGGATTTGAATTGGGGTGCCTAGGAATGATAGAACTTGAAAAAAATTACACTTTGGGTATAGTTGTCTTGCTCAAAAATTGTCAATTTCCCCTATTATACATTTATACAAAAACAATTGGCTCTAGCTTGGGGACATGACATGGACTAAGCATAGTGAAGACATGACATGGGAATCCAAAATCACAATTTTAGACCATATAATTCCTTAACCAATGCCTTATCCATTGGGCCTTGTGGAGTCACATACATAACTTACAAGAGAGAGAGAGAGAGAGAGAGAGAGAGAGAGAGAAGAAAGGAAACATGCACACACACAAAACAACGGAAAGGAAGCACATGACACACAATATAAAGGTAAACATGCACAATATAAAGGGAAACACACCTAATAATCACCTATGGTATAGGGCAGGGGACAACCCGCTTTCACTGAAGCACTTTCTATTTCTCAAAAGTTACCCGTGAGTGGGAAACACTGAGTGATGATGTTCTACGAAGCTGTTGATGGGTTCTAGAAAGTACCCTCCCCTCCTCAATTGTTTATGGAAGCCAGGTGCTTCCATGATTTTCCTTTTAATTTGTAGGAGTGAGTCCATGTGAGCTTCTTGATGCTCAAGTCCTTGCTTGGAAATTCCACTGCCTTCATGTTCTTTGAAGTCGGTTTCATAGTGCCAGTTGCCTTCCATGTTTATCGATATAGTTGATTCTCCATTGAGCATCTCATCATTGCCCAAATCTGATTTTTGTTCCAATTCCTTGGATATTATGAGTTACTTTATTTCTTGGGTCTATGCTCATTGACATCTTCTCCATGAGAAACATTTGATTCATCCTTTATCTCTACTCCATTGTGAGGCATTTGAGTATTGACGGGAGGATTGGATGTGACCTCATACTTGTCTTGTATGTCCATGACATGAGTGAAGAGATCAAGGATCAGCTCGGGATCTTCCACAACTTCTACTGCATCCAATATCTCTTACACGGAGTTATGCTTCGTCATTTCATGCAGCTCCTCTTTGTGCACCTTTGAAGAATCTTTATTTTGTAGTTCAAGGAAACTATCTAGAGGGATTACCTCATCATCTTGGGAATCATTGCACTCTACCGATCCTTCATCAAAAATATATTCATCTTCAAATGCCTTGAAACTTCTTGCTTCCATTTCTTCATCATGGAAATAATCTTCTTCTGCAAATGGGAAAGAAAATATCTCCATTTTGTTGTTGTATCCATCAACCATTGGTTTGAGAAGGACATCATATTTCACATCTTGCTTTGTTTCAACATAGCCAACCTTCACACTGGTTGAGGCTTCCAAGTCAGCTTCATGTTTGTCTTGCATATTCATGGCTTGCATCAGAGTTCGAGACTTATCTCAAGGTCTTTTGTTTCTTCCTCGGCTCTTAGCAATCCTTGTATGGAGATTTCTTTCAATCCTTTCAAAGGCTCATCACAAGCTGATTTTGTCTCTCCATAGATGACCTAACGAGAGATCATCTTCATCCCCAAATGGGAATGATAATAACTCCTCATCTTGGAAAATCATATAAGCTGATTTTTCTCCTTGAAAATCATCAAGCATCATTTCCTCTTCCTCATGGTTTGCATCATCTGGAAATTTGGGGCTGCCCTCTTATAACTCAAATCTCCTCAATGCTTCTTCAAAGTAAAAATCCCATTTAAACAACCACTTGAGACCAAAGAAACAACCTAGGGTTAGCTAGAAAATTATGGGATAATTTTTTTTTATTAGGGATGAACACAACCGAGTTGCGAGAAATAGTTTACCACTAGCGTAGGTTCTCGGAACAAAACACATTTACCAAAACACAAGTTTCATTTATTGACCCATAACAAGTTCACAAGGTTCAAATTTTTGGGTTATATACTTCAGATTAGGTTCGGGAGTAATCTACCTCATACCCACTCTAACAAGATCAAAGTTTCAAACTAGATTTTTCTCATACTTAATTCTTCTAAAATTTCCCTAAACCATTCCCAATGGAAGGAAATTTTTCACCTTTCAAAGTGATATAAAGAAGTCCTCCTAACTCCTTTGGGAACTCAAGATATGGTCCAGCGTGGAGTTTTGGGATCAAATTTTCCCCAAGGGGGACACGTGGTAAGGGAGGAGAAAAGCTCCTAGGGTGGTCCGGTGGGTGTGGGGTGGCATTGAGAAATTTTCCAAACGCAGGTTCAAAGGAAAAATGTGCTCATGCCCGTAGGCCCCGTAGGACACGTGTAAAGTTCTAACGCCGAGCGGAGAAGGGGAAGGGAAAATGGAGTGGTGGGGTGTTTTCGCGCTTTACGCCAATGAAGGGGAACTAGGGGGAAAAACATTGTGTGGGTCCACACACTCGCTGGAAGACAAAGGCAAAAGGGGAAGTAGAGTTGTGGGAAGTGGGAGGAAAATTAGAAATTTTCCAAAGCCAAAACACAAAAACATAAGGGAGAAGGAAGGTCCGCCCTCCCGCTTCCACCCCCAAGGTGCCACGTGGCACGCTCCCATTGGCCATGGGCCGACGGGGCCAAAACATAAATTTTTCACCAAAAATTTAAAAGGTAAAGTTTAAAAGAGAATCATGCCTCCGCCTATAGCCATAGGAGGAACGTGGTGCCCTACGATTGGCTCAGAGGCCAACAGAGGGAAAAGTGAAATTTTCCCAAGGACAAAATTTCTAAAAAATTTTCCTAAGTCCCGAAATGATAGGAAATTTTTGGCTTATAGACCCGCTAGGAAAATTTTCCCAAATTTTCCCGCTCAAGCTCAAAAATTTCAAAGTGCCATAACTTGAGCTAGAAAGCTCAATTTTGGGAAAACAAGGACTTTTTTGGAAAGCTCTCAATGCCCTCTTTGCACATGAAGCATAAATTTTACTTTTTGTTAAGTTCTTAAGGGTCAATTTTGTAAAAAGGATCTGCAGGATTTTAATTTGTGAACTAGTAGTTTTTCCAACTTCTCAATTTTATTAATTGTGAACTCCTCCTTCACTCAACATGTCAAAAACATGGAGGATTGGTATAGGGAGGGTTTAGAAGTGTTTTAGTGAAGTTGATCTATCCAATTTATTCAAGTTTGTATTTTTCTAGCAATAGATGGGAAAACGGGTTGTGGAAGCTCCCAAAAGAAGTTCATTAAGTCTTAGAGATTCATTCTTAATCTGTTTTATTGAATTTGAGTTTCTTAAGCCTTCCTAAGTATGAATTTCAAGGTTTTATATCTTATTGTTGAGTATAAGATCAAACGCTCATTTTTAATAAAACATGGATTGCTAGAATGAAGTATATTACAGTGAACTATTTATTTTAAGTCTACATGCCAATTTATCATTTAAAAGTGTGTATAGTTTCTAATTGGTCTCATATATTTGCTTATTAAATCTTCTATTCAATTCTAAGTTAGATATAGTTCAGATTTCAATTCAAATATGCATTTTGCAAAGAATACAACAAAGTGTATTTCATTTCCATGCATTCTTTCTTTTCCAAACAGAGATCAAACTTCAATAATAATCCAAATCTAATATGCAATACACTTTTGAGAAAGGAATGCAATATTTTAATGATCAACAATTACATCCTTTCAACTTATCAATTTCCATTTGTTTTCAAATATAGTACATAAAGTATACAACATTGTTTCTTATTCCTTTCCAAAATAGAAATCTCATTCTCTTGACAGCAATTTCAAATCCAGTATACATTACAATTTTGAAAACTAATTCCATCCTTTATTCATATTTCAATAACAATTTTACAACTTATCACTCTTCCAATTTGATTACAAAATACAAAATACAATGCTTATAATATCCTTTACATTTCCTTTCCAAAAATAGAGAACAAGTATAATTCTTCTTTACATTTCTCAATTCAAATTCAACTTCCATCTAAAATGAAATAACTTCACATTACAATTACTATACATCTCATCCACTCAAGGTGGGAAAGGTTACATTGAATTTTTTCAAAAGAAAGGGACTATCAAACTATAAATTTCTTCTTTCTCCAAACAAAAACATGCTAGTTTCATCTTCTTTTCAACTTGATCACAACAAGGAAGGGGGAAAGGCAATGCTCTCCACCCAACCAAGACATCCAATGAGAAAGGAGAAGCCATCCTTTCCTTATTGGGCCCCCTGAGCCCCAACCATATTGAAATAAAGTATGAACATCAACACATAGCAACAAGGCTTCTTCCACAACAAACAAGCATTCTTCACATTACATACAAATAATAAAATACATAGTCCAACAAGACAACAGAGTTCCAATCGCATTTGAAATCATACACACAACACATGGGCTTGATCAAGTGAGCCAACAAGAGAAAGGACTATGGGGAACTCCTTATGCCTCCTAAATTGAGAATTGGGCATCCACAAAATGCATACTGCCAATAAACATATCAAACCCATAAACCTTATATCTCCAACCCCTCCTTATGCGCTCCCCCATGTTTATCCTTTATGCCCCCAAAAGTAAGAAATGCAAGCAATTTCTTTTCCAAGGTGGATCCCAAACCAAAACTCCCTCCACAATAAAATAGTTCCATTGGAAATCCCTTATGCCCCCATATGAAATCCCCATAGCCTTCTCCTACACCATGCCCTAAGCAATCTACCCAACCAGCCAAGAACACAAACACAAACACCATTTAAACATGCATGCAAGGGAAGGAAAACATTTAAAACACAGCTCAAGATGCCTACCTCTCCATAATGGAGTTTGTTCCAAGCTCACAAGCTTTCCACAATGTCAAAGTGCAGTCCAAAATCAGCAAAGTTCAAGCATGGAAAAGACTCCAAGCTTCCTCCATAACAAGCTCCACAAACAACAAAAAAAATGCCCCCTGAGAGGAAAATAACAAAGTTCCAACAACCATAAACAAGAAAGGAGTTTCACTTTTATAGGAGAGGGAAGAGAAGAGGATGATGTGGATCCATGTGGGATGCCACATCATTCTTCCTCAACCCCAAGAGAAATTCAACATCCTTCACCAAATCACAATAAATAAAATGACAATATCACTTACACACTCCAAAATGACCCATACTCCAAAAGGACTGAATTAAAAATATGTAAGGGAAGTGCAATTAAAACTTACATATTGTCACTTCAAAATGCATTATAAATGCCTAAATTTAACCTCCAAACCATAGGCATGGTTGGTGGATCATTTTAAGAGGTGTGGGACAAGTTTAACTTGTCCCACAAGCCTCCAAATTTGGCCTCCAAGGACAAATTCGAATTCCTAAGGAGATGAAGTGTTTAACCTTCCAAAATCTTTCTTACATACTCTTACAAATTTCTTACACATTCTTACAACATTAACTTACACACTCTTCCCACATTAATATTTAAAATCAACAACTTTATTAATTACATTCCATATCCCAATTTAATTTAAATAAAATTTAACTATAGGATCTCACATTAAAACTATCACATTTAAATTAACTAAAAGAAGGAACACATTACTAATAAAACACATACAACAATAATTAAAAGGAACACATAATTAAACACATATATCCCATGGTCACAAATAATGGAAATCCCCCCCATGGAATTCCCAACATAACTCAACACACAAACATACACAACACACAACACAGTTGCCATGGTGACCTTGTCGAATTCACCCAGAATTTCAATATGGTTAGTCTCTAGTCCCCCAACATTGTTGTGATTTTTAACCTATAAAATGCAAATACCTCCTTCAGCCTCATGGCCATATTAGAACATCCAAAATGATATAAACAACATTTCAAAATCATCTAAACACATGAATCACAACAATATCAAGAATTCAACATTATCATTTTTAATTAAATAATCAACTATATCATTATCAACAATCTACCATACTAGGTCTACTCAAAATATCCAATGTCACAAGTCCAAATCAACATCCATAATATGTCCATGTCAAACAATATATCATCAACCACGTATAAAAATGTCTCTAGTAATCATCATGCATAGTAACTGAATCCAGCTCAATAATAATCCATGATCTAACATCTAACCATCATACTGAAATAAAACATAATAGTGTCCATAATACGATCAATAGTATCAAAATCAGTATCTAAAAGTGTCAAAGGGAAGTGGGCACTACATCCCCCTCCCCTTAGACTTGACTTCCTCTTGGAAGTCACTGGAACAAGTGTGGGAACTACGCACTATGGCATCCTCGATGGCATATCTCTCATATATGTCCCACTCAAGGATCAAGTTTATCTCGAAGGTCCTCAATGCGATCTATGATATAGATGGGCTCCACCATCACCTACCCTTGATCCTACACCTACAATGATGTCTAATCCAACACATGAGAAGGATTTGCAATGTACCTCCTAAGGACAAAAACATGAAACACATCATGTATGCGAGACAAGATGGGTGGCAATGCTAGATGGTAGGCCAAAGGGTTGATACACTTCAAGATCTCAAAAGGACCAATGAATCAAGGAGCTAACTTAGAACCTTTTCCATAGTGGATAGGGCTCTTATGTGGCCTAACACGAAGGAACACCTTCATGCCCACATCAAAACTACGATAAATTCTATGTTGATCCACATACTTCTTCTACCTGTCCTATGCCTCCTACAATCTCTACCTGATCAACACTACATTGCTCCATGTCCTACAAAAGAGCTGGTCCAAGAGATACTCTATCCTATAACCTATCCTAGCTAAGGGGTGTCCTATACTCTCTACCATATAATGCCTGAAAAGGATCCATGCCTATAGAACTCTAAAAACTATTATTGTAGGAAAACTCCACTAAGTACAGGTACTCCTCCCACTTAGATTGCTGATCCATCACATACATCCTGAGCATATCCTCCAAAATTTGATTCACTCACTTGGTCTATCCATCTATCTCAGGGTGATATGTTGTGCTGAAGTTAATATCATCCCGAGGACATACCGCATGGTAGTCTAGAAGTGTGAAGTGTACAAAGGATCGTGATCACAAATGATCTTCCACAAAATCCTTGCAACCTGAAAATCTCATCTAAGTATACTCATGCCACTACTCTAGTTGTATAAGTGGTCTTCACCGGAGAAAAGTGAGCCACTTTTTTCAATTTATCAACCGTGACCATAATGGCATTGTGGTGATATCTCAACATCGGTAACCCAACAATGAAATCCATGGAAATGGTGTCCCACTTCCATTTCGGTATGGCATGAGGATAAAGAAGACCTACTGGATGTTGATGCTTGGCCTTAACCCTCTGGCACTCTAAACACCATGACACAAACTGAGCCACATCTCGATGAATTCTCTCCAATGGTATAACTATCTCAAGGTAGTGTGCATCTTCTTCACCCCGGGATGGGCTAAATAGGGTGCAAGATGTGCCTCTACCAAGATGTCCTACCTCAAGCATCCATCTCTAGGAACATATATCATGCCTCTATGTCTGAGAAGACCATCTTCCTCTAAGGAAAAACCATCAAACTACCCCTCAAGGGGTCTCTGTGACTCGATCTCTACTCATACTGCCATGTAGAAGCTATCAAGGGAAGCTATTGAAGAATCCTACTCCACAAATTTGTGCTCACTAAGGTGGCCATATCCACATGTCTCCATCTACTAAGAGCATCTACTACCACATTCTCTTTCCCCTTCACATGCTCTATCTCCATGTCATACTCACAAAGCAACTCCATCAACACCACTGATGAGTGCATTGAGATTGAAATTTGTGTGAAGAGGTGGTGAAGACTCAAGTGATATGTCCTGAGTGTGAATCTTCATCCAAGAAGAAAGTTTCTCCATCTAACCAAAGCATGCACAACTACCATAAGCTCAAGATCATGGGTTGGATAATTAAGCTTGTGATCCTTGAGTTTGCGAGACTCAAAGGATACAACCCTACCATCTACATCAACACACCTCCAAGCCCTGCTAAAGAAGCATCTATGTAAACAAAGAACTCACCTGTGGATCCGGCACTACAAGAATGGGTGTTGTAGTGAGGCACTCCTTTAGTGTCCTAAAGGCTAGCTTCAGCATCTGTCTAACTAAACAAACTTCTTCCCTTTCCTTTGAAGGGAAGTGATAGGGTGTGCAATCCAAGAGAAGTCCTAAAAAATATCTAGTAGTATCCTGCTAATCCCATGAAGCTACACACCTCGGTCACTATAGTGGGTGTTGGCCAATCCATAATGGCTCTAATCTTGGAAGGATCGATTGTGATACCTTCCTAGAAATGATATGACCCAAATATACTCTATCTCTGAAAGAAAGCACACTTCTCCAAGTTCCCATAAAGTTTCTCATGAAGACATTGAAGAACCTATCAAAGGTGCCCCTCGTGCTCCTCACGTGTACATGAGTATATCAAAATGTCATCTAGGAAGATGAGCATGAAGTGATCTAAGAAGGTCCTAAATACCCCATTCATCAAACTCATGAACATTGTGGGGGCATTCATCAAACCAAAAGGCACCACTATGAACTCATAGTGCCCATATCTCATATGAAAGGAAGTCTTATGAATGTCCACCTTTGAGATCCTCAACTAATGGTAGCCTGACTTAAGATCAATCTTAGAGAAACTGTGGCTCCTTTCATCTGATCAAACAAGTCATCAATGCAAGGAAGAGGATAATGATTCTTGATCGTTACTTGTTCAATTGATGGTAATCAATACAAACTACAATGATCCATCCTCTTCTTCATGAAGATCACTCGATGCACCTCAAAGGGATACACTAGGATGGATAAGGCCTTTTCTCCAAAAGGCCCTCAAGCTACAACTTGAGCTCACAGAGCTTCGGGGTGGTCATCCGATAAGGTGCCCATGAGATAGGCTCTACTCCAGGAACTAGATCTATATGGAAATCAATCTCACATGGGGTGGCTATCCCGGTAGCTCCCTCCTGGAAATACATAAAAACTCTCTCAAGATGGGATGATCATCTAGCGATGGTCCACTAGACCCATCCTCAAATCTTTCACTAATGTGAAACATACATCTAACACACAATCGCACACACCGCTTAAGCTGCATACCTAAGATGGTGCGAATAGAAATGGGTCTCCTAACCCCTGAAATCACTGACTCAACTCCCAAATCATCTGCACAAGATATAGTCTTGTGATAACAATCCATCGGCCCTATGCATAGATAACCAATCCATACCTAAGATGACTCCATATGAGCCCAAAGGAATGATACAAAGATCTGAGGTAGTGGTGAAAGGTCCCAAATCCACCACATACTCCTTAACTAAGGAGTCCACAGAGATCTTGGCTCCAGAAGCCATCTCAACATCCCAACTAAGATCCTACCTAACTCGCCACCAACCAAAGCATCTCTCTACTAAAGATGGTGCAATGAAAGAATCAAAAGAACCAGAATTAATCAAAACAGAGGTAGTAATACCACCAATGCTACATGTGGTCTCAATGACTATGCTCTAGTGCTCTTCTAGTGGTTCTCAACCACTGCATAAATCCTATGGCTATGTCCCATGTCACCAACTATCGAATCAGAAATCGGTGTCTTACCCTTGTTAGGGTTCTGAGGACAATCTCTCCAAAAATGTTCATCTACTCCACATCCAAAGCAACCACCTAATCCTCTCCAAGGAATAGCACCTCTAGTAGGTTCCTATAATCCTGTGGCATGGATCCCGATGATCCATCTATGGTTTGTTGTGACCTCTCGCGGTGAGCTCCTCGTTGACTAAGCTCAAGGTCCACCTTGTGTCTTGATGGGACCCCTAGGAGGAGGCCCCATACTACTCGACCTCTCGTGCATCAACTCTGCGTGGAGGTCTATAAAGTGGGAAGGACTACTATTATTCTTGCTATGGTCTAAAGGATGACTATGTTGTACCCTGGCCACCACGAGGAAGAGGCACTGAACCTCTCGATCTACCATCCTGCATCTACTGAATGTAGCTCGACTCGGTCTCTAGCCTGTTGGGTCTTACCCCGAGTCTCCTCTACAATATAGGCCTTCTCGATGGCCTCTGCTAATGTCTAGGATAGTGGATCTGCACTACACCTCTAATATCCAAATTTAGGCCTTGGATGAACCTGTGAATCTACACCTGCTCATCCTGCATATACTCTACATACTAAAGTAGATCTATAAATCTACTCTCATACTCTGCTACCAAAAGAGAAGCCTATTGGAGGTCATGGAACTCGTTAATCCTCTACTGGATGAACCTCCGTGATAAATACCTACTCCTAAATCTCTCCTCAAATAGCTCCAAGTCATTGTCTCTGAATCTACATGGAGCTTCTGCTCCTCTGTCCTCCACCATACTACCTTACTCCATCCCTTAGTAGATGGATCATAACACGAGCTTTTGTGTTGCTACTAAAACAAGGACAAATCTTGAAGTAACCATTCAAGATCACTAGCCAAGCCTCTACCTAAAATCCACCTGTATCACCTGAGTAATGTGAGGGCTTAAGCTTTAGGATCTCCCTGATGTGATCCGCTACTATGGTATTTTGGCATTTAGGTTCTCTCTCGCATGCTCATCCCTAAGCCTAGGGCTCCGAGACCTCTCTCTACGCTCTAGAACTTTGTCATCTTATCTCCTAGGTGGTGACTCTACTGTGATAACTCCACATGGGAGTTCTCTCCTCTATGCTCCTCACTAAGTCGAGGAGATACCTGACCCTCGATAGAAGGAGCTCTATCATGACTAGTTTCCTGACCTCCACCTAATCCTCGCATAGAGTGGCATTAACATCTTAAAGGGTCTCAGTAGAATTTGAGGTAGAATGGCTACTACACCATGTTTGGTGGTGGTGGTGGTGAATTTCAATCTTGTGAAGGTTCCTCTTGCTCTATCTGAGCCTCCTGCACAGACCAAAGTGAGAGTTAGTTCATTTTGCTAAGTTTTACACAACTTCCATGTTCACTAAAATATACAAATGATTTCTAAGTTGTTTTCTAGATTTACAAGTGTACTAGGTTTAAGTCTTGCATGTCTCAAGTTTTCTAGTGTGCCTAATGGTCCAAGCCTTTGAACCACCGCTCGATACCAAAATTTGATGCCCATTTAAACAACCACTTGAGACCAAAGAAATAACCTAGGGTTAGCTATAAAATTATGGGATTTTTTTTGATTAGGGGAACACAACCGAGACAACATAATTTTGCCACTTGTAGGTTTTGGAACAAAACACATTTACCAAAACACAAGTTTCCTTTATTGACCCATAACAAGTTCACAAGGTTCAAATTTTTGGGTTATATGCTTCAGTTAGGTTCAGGGAGTAATCTACCCCCATACCCACTCTCTAATAGGCTCATAGTTTCAACTAGATTTTTCTCATACTTAACACTTCTAAAATTTCCATAAACCATTCCCAATGGAAAGGAAATTTTCTCACCTTTCGGTGATATAAAGAAGTCCTCCTAACTCCTTCAAGAACTCAAGATATGGTCTGGAGGAGTTTTGGGATCAAATTTTCCCCAAGGGGGACACGTGGTAAGGGGAGGAGAAAAGCTCCTAGGGTGGTCCGGTGGGTCACGGGGTGGCATTGAGAAATTTTCCAAATGCAGGTTCAAAGGAAAAACATGCTCCGCACCCCCATGGGCCCCCGGGAGGACACGTGTCAGGTTCTAATGCTGAGCGAGAGAAGGGGAAGGGGAAAAAGAGTGGCAGGGTGTTTTACATGCTTTGCCAACGAAGGGGAACAAGGGGGAAAAAAGGTGCATGGGTCCGCACACCCATGGGGAGACGAAGGCAAAAGGGGAAGTGGAGTTGTGGGTGGCGGGAGGAAAATTAGAAATTTTCCAAAGCCAAAACAAAAAAACATAAGGGAGAAGGAAGGTCCACCTCTCGCTTCCACACCCCCCAAGGTGCCATGTGGCATGCTCCCATTGGCCACAGCCGACAGGGCCAAAACATAAATTTTTCCCAAAAATTTAAAAGGTAAAGTTTAAAAGAGAACTGTGCCTCCACCATAGCCATAGGAGGACATGTGGCACCTCTCGATTGGTTGTGGGCTAGATGGAGGAAAAGTGAAAATTTTCCCAAGGTCCAAAATTTCTAAAATTTTTCCTAAGGCCGAAATGACGGGAAATTTTTGGCTTGCGGGCCCGCCAGGAAAATTTTCCCAAATTTTCCCGCCCAAGCTCAAAAATTTCAAAGTGCCATAACTTGAGCTAGAAAGCTTGGTTTTGGGAAAATGAGGAATTTTTGGAAATCTCTCGATGCCCTCTTTGCATAGGAAGCATAAATTTTACTTTTTGTTAAGTTCTTAAGGGTCAATTTTACAAAAAGGATCTGTAGGATTTTAATTTGTGAACTGGCAGTTTTTCCAACTTCTCAATTTGGTTAATTGTGAACTCCTCCTTCACTCAACATGTCAAACAAACATGGAGGATTGGTCTAGGGAGGGTTTAGAGTGTTTTAGTGAAGTTGATCTATCCAATTCATTCAAGGTTGTATTTTTCTGGCAATAGATGGAAAAACGGTTGTGCAAGCTCCCAAAAGAAATTCATTAAGTCTTAGAGATTCATTCTTAACTATTTTAGTGAATTTGAGTTTCTTAAGTCTTCCTAAGTATGAATTTCAAGGTTTTATATCTTATTGTTGAGTATAAGATCGAACTGCTCATTTTTAATAAAACATGGATTGCTAGAATGAAGTATATAATACAGTGAATTGTTTCTTTTAAGTCTGCATGCCAATTTATCATTTAAAAGTGTGTATAGTTTCTAATTGGTCTCATATATTTGCTTATTAAATATTCTATTCAATTCTAAGTTAGAATACAATTCAGATTTCAATTCAAATATGTATTTTGCAAAGAATACAACACTATCTTTCATTTCCACACATTCTTTCTTTTCCAAACAGAGATCAAACTTCAATAATAATCCAAATCTAATATGCAATACACTTTTGAGAAATGAATGCAATCTTTTAATGATCAACCATTACATCCTTTCAACTTATCAATTTCCATTTGTTTTCAAATACAGTACATAAAGTATACAACATTGTTTCTTATTTCTTTCAGAAATCTCATTTCCAAAGAATTTCAATCCTATATACATTTCAATTTTGAAAACTAATTCCATCCTTTAATTTCAATACAGTTTTACAACTTATACTCTTCCAATTTTATTACAAAATACAAAATATAATGATTATAATATCCTTTACATTTCCTTTCCAAAAATAGAGAACAAGTATAATTATTCTTTACATTTCTCAATTCAAATTCAACTTCCATCTACAATGCAATAACTTCACATTATAATTACTAGACATCTCATCCACTCAAGGTGGGAAAGGTTACATTGACTTTGCTCAAAAGAAAGGGACTATCAAACTTTAAATTTCTTCTTTCTCCAAATAGCAGCATGCTAGTTTCTTATTCTTTTCAGATTGGTCACAACAAGGAAGGGGGAAAGGCAACACTCTCCACCCAACCAAGACATCCAATGAGAAAGGAGAATCCATCCTTTCCTCATTGGCCCCGAGCCCCAACCATATTGAAATAAAGTATGAACATCAACACATGGCAATAAAGATTCTTCTACAACAAATACAAGTATTCTTCACATTGCATATAAAAATAAAATACACAGTCCAAAAAGACAAGTAGTTCTCAACTACATTTGAAATCATACACACAACACATAGGCTTGATCAAGCAAGCCAACGAGAGCAAGGACTATGGGGAACTCCTTACGCCTCCCAAATTTGGAGTTGGGCATCCACCAAAATGCATACTACTAATAAACATATCAAACCCATAAACCTTATATCTCCAACCCCTCCTTATGCCCCCAAGTTTATCCCTTATGCCCCCCAAAAGTAAGAAATGCAAGTAGTTTCTTTTCCAAGGTGGATCCCAAACCAAAACTCCCTCCACAATAAAACAATGCCATTGGCAATCCCTTATGCCCCCCCATATGAAATCCCCATAGCCTTCTCCTACACCATGCCCTAAGCAATCTACCCAACCAACCAATAACACAAACACAAACACCATTTAAACATGCATGCAAGGGAAGGAAAACATTTAAAACACAGCTCAAGATGCCTACCTCTCCATAATGGAGTTTGTTCCAAGCTCACAAGTTTTACCACAATGTCAAAATGCAGTCCAAAATCAGAAAAGTTCAAGCATGCAAAAGACTCCAAGCTTCCTCCAAAACAAGCTCCATAAACAACAAAAAAAAATGCCCCCAAGAGGAAAATAACAAAGTTCCAACAACCATAAACAAAGCAAGGAAATTCACTTTTATAGGAGAGGGAAGAGAAGAGGATGATGTGGATCCATGTGGGATGCCACATCATTCTTCCTCAACCTCAAGAGGAAAGTCAACATCCTTCACCAAATCAAAATAAATAAAATGACAATATCACTTACACACTCCAAAATGACCCATACTCCAAAAGGATGAATTAAAAATATGTAAGGGAAGTGTAATTAAAACTTACATATTGTCACTTCAAAATGTATTATAAATGCCTAAATTTAACCTCCAAACCATAGGCATGGTTGGTGGATCATTTTAAGAGGTGTGGGACAAGTTTAACTTGTCCCACAAGCCTCCAAATTTGGCCTCCAAGGACAAATTCGAATTCTAAGGAGATGAAGTGTTTGACCTTCCAAAATCTGCCTTACATACTCTTACAAATTTCTTACACATTCTTACAACATCAACTTACACACTCTTCCCACATTAATATTTAAAATCAACAACTTTATTCATTACATTCCATATCCCAATTTAATTTAAATAAAGTTTAACTATAGGACTCTCACATTAAAACTATCACATTTAAATTAACTAAAAGAAGGAACACATTACTAATAAAACACATACAACAATAATTAAAAGGAACACATATATTCCATGGTCACAAATAATGGAAATCCCCCATGGGAATTCCTAGCATAACTCAACACACAAACATACACAACACACAACACAGTTGCCATGGTGACCTTGTTGAATTCACCCAGAATTTCAATATGGTTAGTCTCCAGTCCCCGACATTGTTGTGATTTTTAACCTATAAAATGTAAATACCTCCTTTGGCCTCGTGGCCATATCAAAACATCCAAAATGATATAAACAACATTTCAAAATCATTTAAACACATGAATCACAACAATATCAAGAATTCAACATTATCATTTTTAATTAAATAATCAACTATATCATTATCAATAATCTACCATACTAGGTCTACTCAAAATATCCAATGTCACAAGTCCAAATCAACATCCATAATATGTCCATGTCAAAAAGTATATCATCAACCACGTATAAAAATGTCTCTAGTAATCATCATGCATAGTAACTCAATCCAACTCAATAATAATTCCATGATCTAACATCTAACCATCATACTGAAATAAAACATAATAGTGTCCATAATATGATCAATAGTATCAAAATCAGTATCTAAAAGTGTCAAATGGAAGTGGGCACTACACAATTCATCTGAATTTTCCTCCCAAGTCTCGGCAGAAATTTCTACTCTACAACATTCCAAATGAGTTGGGACGTCTACTACCAAAATCATCACCGAAACTTTCTTGTCTCGAAATCTTACGAGAGCCACCTATGCATATTTTACCTTCCCTACAAGTGTGACATCTTTTGATTCCAAAGAGTAACAAGATATGCTAGGTGGATTCATGGTAAGTTTAAAAGCCTTTTAAAAGGCATCACTTGGAAGCACTAGAATCTATTATGTAATTTCAAGTACATAGAGGGAGATTTAGAAAGGTTCAACTAGATAGGCTTTGATGGAGAAAGCATTTGTATGAGGGAGGTGAGGGAGTTTGTAGAATGCCTTTGGAACTAGATTTTATAGGAAAGGTTAGACTACCACTCTTGGATATATCGGACGAACCTCTCAAATTGTTCGGGATGAAGCAAATATTCGATTTTAGTAATTGGCCTTGTTTGCATATTCTATGAAGTCAAAGGGAGAAGATGTGAACAAGGGGGTGAAGGGACTGATTTCAGAGTCTAGATAGGCTTGGGAGAAAGATTTGATGTTTGAGGGATGGACGGTATTTTTGAATGGAACACTAGGAGATTTCAAGGTATTAGATTTTACAGGAGCAGATTTAGATTTAGACTTGGAAGAGACATCAGAAGACCCACTTGAGATTGTAGGAGCTTTCTTACTTGCTACGGGATCAAGATCCAACAATGCAGACTTCATGGAAAATGGAAGTGGGGATCCTCGACTGATTATTTTATTTTTGGAGTCGCCACAGGAGGATCTTCAGTCTTCTTTTTCTTTACAGTAGTGGAAGGAGATTTTCCTTTCTCAGACTGAGAATGAGTGAATACCGCACATGAGAAATTGGGTGCATCTTCTTCATCTTCTTCATCACATCCATAATAATCACAGAATCTAATTTTTGTATCATTCTCAAACTCATCATTTTCTAGGAAATCACCACCTTCACTTTCTTATTCAAGCTCTTCTTCACCTTCTTGAAATCTACAATTTATGTTCATGGGTGGGGCCTCTAAGGTGAGCCTTTGGGGTGCTCCTGCAATCTAATTTTTGTTGCTTCTTTGAGAAGATACTCGTTCAAATAATTACCTCTTCAAAGAGTCTATCTCATTCACTAAATTTTACAGTGATGGATTGGTTCTCTCATCTCCAGGATGTTGGGTCTTTCCCTTTGATGGGTTCTTGATCTTTCAGAGAGGATAAGATCGTCATCAAGTGCAATGGCCATCATTTTTGCTTCTACAATGTTCCTTTGTTGGGATCTTCGCAAAAAAATCCTACTTTTGATGATTGAGCATTGATGAAGAATCTCTTGACATTGTTTTGAGATGGAGAATCCTCTTCAGGTATCCTGCGAAGCAACCATTTGAAATGAGCCATGAAGTCTCTCATGGTTTCATTTTCTCCTTTCTCTATTTGAGCCAACTACACCAGGAGGTCCTGATAGTCTTCAATTGATTTAAATCTTTCCTTGAAGGAAATCTTGATGCCATTCAACCAAAGTTGATGGATCGGGAAGATAGGGAGGTAAACCATTCTCGATTTTTCTTGGAGGGACTCCACGAACAATCTTACAACAACATCTTCATGTTGGACACCAAGAATTCCACATGGTGTTATGAAGGTAGCAATGTGTTCTTCAGGATTTTTTGTTTTATCACCATTGAAATTTCGTAATTTCTTGATGGAACTTGTTAGTAGATCATGGAGAGGTAGTTCAAGAGAAAGCGGGTATGTATTCCTTCCCCATGAAACAATGGGTTGAGCTATTTCTTCTTCATCTTCCATTGTCATTTCTTCTTCTACTTCAGATCTTAATTCTACAAATTATTCTTCAGATTCTTCTTCTTTGGGAACTCAATGCTCAAGGGTGATTGAAAAATGAGATAATTTTAAGGGGAGTATCAATAGGAGTTTGAATAGGATTGATAGGTGAACTTCTTGAAGAGCCAGATGAAGAGGAGGATTGAGAGAAGAAGTATGGATTATCTCTAATTCATTCTTGCTTATTTTGCAAAGCCTCAAAATTGGAATCAACAACACCTCTCGACCTACTCAACCTAGTGTATCTTCCTTCAGCCAACTTTTGGAAAATTTTACAGTGGGAACATGAAAGGACACTATGGAATGTGAAAAGTCATGTGTAGAAATAAGAGGTGTATCTTTCTAAAAGACTTTCATGAACTCCTTTTTTTAATTTTTTAAGTATTTGATTTTTTTAATTTTTAGACCTTGCGATCATATATTGGGTGCGAGATGTTGCTAAATCTGCACACACGTAGGTGCCAAAAATTGTTGGTGAGAAAATTTTTGGGTGGAAAACTTGTGGATTTCTTGCCAATGCTCTGGGAATCTAAGTCCCTTTACTTAACTAGTGTAGCTACCGTATATGCATGTGTGAGAAAATGTAGATTTCTGTGGTGGCCTTTTGACTGGGGATCTAATAAGGGCACTCCACTGACCTTGTGGCAAAGCTAGCAATCTCTTGTTAGGGAAGAATTTATCTAAAAATTGGAAAAGGGGAGTGATAAAAGAGGGAGGAGAACCAATGTTGCGGGTAGAAAATAAGATTCCTACACACACACTAATTAGAAATTTCAACACATGCATTTATGGGAAGAAAAAATTTGCGAATAGCAATAAGACCAAATAGAATTCATTGATCACCAAGTATCAAGAAATCCCTTAGTCAAAGAAAGCTAGAAACTCCATCTTCTTGTATTGATTTCTCAATTCAAAGTTGTACATGATGTGGGAATAGAGGAAATTTGAGGGTAGAGGATAGTAGAATAAAATGGCTATCTCCTTTGCTTTATCTAGGTACAATGCACTCTTGAGTTTACAAGATCAATCATCAACCCTTTGAAATGGGAATGGTTGTAGACACCAAAATTGTATCACACACTCCTTGACCCTTTGTTAAATAATCAACTTAAACACACTCATCTAGCCATGATGCCTTACACCCCACACTAATATTAAAATTAATTAATTAAATTAAATTAATCCATGTCCCCACAATATTTATTATTTAATTATCCTAATTAAGATAATTCCCACACCACCACCTCACCTATACACCTCACCTAGCCACCTCACCTTAAGTCTATCCTTAGTATGTTGCCATAACTAACTAAGACCTAACTAAACCCTAAAAATCAAAGCCTACATCCCCTCTAACCACATTCCCATATAAGAAAAGGTAACTCCCACTCTTTCTCGGGAAATAAAGAGATTTGGTAGAAATCATTGCCATGATCTCCCATTTTTAGTAAACCTAGGGAATCCCACCCTAACCGACGTTGCTCACCCTTGAATCGATGTTGGTCATCCTAGAACCATCATCGGTTACCTTTTATTCCCTTTAGTAACCTTATTTTGAGGTTGGCACATCTTTTGAGAGTAAGGAAGGAGACTAGATCTGCATGCAAGCAAAACAAGCATCCTTTTACACATCCAGCCATCCAGAGCCATCACTAGCATCAATCAGAGAGCTATTGTATTCATGGTAGCACTGGGAAAGCACCACTACATGACCATAAATGTATTCTCTGATCAACCACCTCCATCACTCAGCCATCAGATCCTTAACATAGTAAGTATGGCCTATTGATTTTGGATCGAGACTTACACACAATATAAAACACAAAATAATTATATTATTTCTCTATATTCTTGCTACATCAATTACACAATGAATTAGGCTAATTTATAGCCATTACAATAGACTAACCTCTTCCTATAAAATAGGAAGTGTATCAAACAACTTACCCATTTATAATTTTACGGGTACAACAAAACTCTATAAATAATATATTGTTGAAACAATATATTATAACAATAAACATTCAAACCTAATATTTAATATATAACAATATTAAATATTAACTAACAAACTATAATGTAAACATTAATATTTAATTTCCTAACATTCCCCCCCTTAATGTTTACATGGTAACATTAGAACTTTCACACTTCCTTTGCAGCCTGCCGCCTCTGCGCGCTCATGATCTTGGCACACACTCGAACTGAAGGTAGAAGAAGGAACACATCAACTTCTTATCGACCAAGCACTGTCGGGAACACATCTGACCGACGAGGATGGGAACACGCTCAGGAATCATCTGCTTATCAACCAGTCACTCTAGGGAACACATCTGACCTAGCAGTGTGGGAACTCAAGCAGGAACACATCTGAACAGCCTTCAATGGTTTTAGGAGGCTAACCACAAACCTAGGTACGAATAGGAACACATCTAACTATTCTACCTCATCAAGCCTCATGATGTTGCGTTTCACTGTGTTATTTGTTCTGTACTATGTTTTTACATTTGGGGAAATAGGAATAGCCACATACTCAACTGAAAAACTGAAAATGGAACATTGGATCATGTTGATCATGTTCCCCCCTCAATGTGAACATTTCACTTATTCAATCCAAAACAGAAACTCTGAAATCATACTGCACACAACAAACTGCAATTCTGAAATGAAAGAAAACTCACACCACAAACTGTGCCACCAAATCATTCTGTGCGGCCCCATCGTTGGTGACTGACGAGAGGTCGTTGTCTGACCTCCAACCTCCGTTGCCTCCATCCTCCATTATATGTGCTGCTAACTCAGCAGGATGTGAACATGAAGCACATTTATTTTCACATTGAGCTTATTCTTTTCTTCCCTCCCGCAATGTGAAACACTTTATTTTTCTAGACGTCGGGTAACACCGAAAATGCGTCCGTGAGGCAAATTTTTTTTATTTTCAGACTTTTACAATGACACGACTTTTGACTAAAATAAAAAATGACAACAAAAAAATAACCTAAAATCACCTATTTGAATAACATGACAATATAATGATGTCTTTACCAAATTCACGACGTAAAATGACTTTACTAATTATTCAACTCCTTTTAAAAATGGCACCTGACACCAAGAATAACATGACTCTATAACGACAATACTATAAAAATACAAATTCCAATTAAAAATTGGAATTAATAAACCAATGACATTAAAAAAATATGAGACCCTTACTAGACTAAATTTATAGAATTTGATATTGACACACACTTCAATTATATGGGCGGAATAATGACATCAACTTTTTATGACTCCAAACTACAAAATAAATAAAAAATCTCAACATAAAACACAACTTACACTCTAATATAAGACATATATCAAACTAGTTTTTAAACTAGAAAATTTGACTAAAAACAGACCGACCTTTACAAATATTCCCATTGATTGCGTAGCCTATCATTTCATGGGCGCAGATCTCGTAAAAACGTCTGAGTTAAATTAGGAGTGTGGCGAGTCGATTAAGGCTCAAACCGAACTACCATGTAGAGAATTTTGGAAGAGAGAACTTCAAACTAGTGCATCGAAGTCAGATCATTGTCACTTTTGCATATGGATCTGCACGTATGATCAAATTTCATGCGAGAATCACGAGAAACTATTTAATCATGAGAAATTGTTTATATTTAGCCGTAGTGAGTGTAGATCACATGGACAATTTAGAACTTGTTGTTTAATCAAGGCCGAGCTAGGTTCAGGCTTTCAACATGTAGTGAACTAGATTGATGTATATAGAATGATCTTATAATCCAAATTTGATTGCACGCATAAAGTCTTGATGGCTTGATATGTGACGAGGATCAAATCGAGATCACCAAGTGCTTGGAGATACGAAATCAGACAGTATGATCCTATGTGGTAAATAAAGCCGAAGAACCAATATACTACAATCGAGGTGCATGCAAGCCTATTATGGCACGATCTGATCACTGTAGAAGTCTTAACAGAAATTGGATGCTTTGTTGTGCACGTGATCCGATGAAGACTATGGCAAACAACATATATATCATACACAAAACATTGGAAGGAAAACTTAGACGTGTCGAAGACCTCCGATATGCACAGCCACACACAGATTTGACAGTATTAAATATACGCAACCACAACTATTAACTATGGTGGAATAGCCCTGAGAAAACCATAATTTGGGACAACATAGAGTGAAACCACTGCCCCTCCAAATCTCTTAGAACCCCATCTCACTCTGATACCAAATATTGATTTTGGATCAGACTTGCACAGGTAAAACACAGAATAATTATATTATTTCTCTATATTCTTGCTACATCAATTACACAATGAATTAGGCTAATTTATAGCCATTACAATAGACTAACCTCTTCCTATAAAATATAAGTGTATCAAAAAACTTACCCATTTATAATTTTACAGTGTACAACAAAACTCTATAAATAATATATTGTTGAAACAATATATTATAACAATAAACATTCAAACCTAATATTTAATATATAACAATATTAAATATTAACTAACAAACTATAATGTAAACATTAATATTTAATTTCCTAACATGGCCCTAATCGGTATAGTTTATTTCAGTTAGTAATCTTTATTACTCCTGTTATTAATCTATTCTTTGCATGCTTATTGCTTCATCACCCACTTGCTTGTAAATCCAAAGATCCCTTCACCCAAATCACAAAATCACCTATCTCACTTGTTGTATACTTCGAACATACCTAATACCTCGAAAAAAAAACCCCATTCACTCACCCAAACTTTATCCGACCTCAGATCACCCCTACCATTTAACCTATTTTGAGTTTCTTTCACCCCGACCATACCAACGCCATGAGTTACCCCTTAACTATCGGTCCTACCTAAACCAGCATCGGTCACATTCATCCAACGTTGTTCTTGTGTTTTACACCTTGACCAAGAACAGACCCAACAACCACCTTACCAGTTGACCTACATAACCCAAAATCTGACCCTGACTAGTCCTAGAACCTTGACAGACCCCTCACCTCTCAGATCCAACTATAGCCTAGCCTGTTGTGATTGGATTTGCTTATTGTATTTGAATGAGATACCTAAATCATATCAACTATAGTAGGACCTTGTTTATTTCTCACATTAACTTGTTTTAAACAGTGGATTGATAGTCGTCTAGGAAGTATCACACTTCCTAGAACTAGCATACGCTAGGCAGTCCACTGTCATATATCATTTAACTATATTTTGTGGTCTTGTTTTCTATTACAGGTAGTTCCTCCTAGCCAAAAGGAAGCTCTCACATTCATTTATGGATCAAGAAGTTAGAATGTGTGTAAAAACCATCAACCGACCAACATTTAATAGGTATTCCTCCTTGGCCCTTACCCTTATCTATTTTGTCATTTGAAAAGGTAAAGAAAATGGTGAAACATTTTGGCACACCCAGTGGGACCCATCAGGGGTTCTTTTGCATTTATTCATTCCTAGGTGAAATTTGTGTGTTTGTTTCCCTTAAAAATCTTTCACATTAATTTTTCTTCCTTGGAATCATTCTCCTTCTTTCTATTGTCTAAAAACAATCATGTTTTTGGTGCTTTAAAAAGAACACATCTTCCTTTCTTTCACATTGCATTAGTGAAAGAGCATCCCTCTTCCTATTCATCTCTTGCTACATCGAATATCACACTTTGATTTGGGTTTAAAACACTTGCATTACATTCTGATTTGTTGCATTATTAGCTCACATTAAAATTGAGGGCAACCTATATGTTGGAAGTCATGCCCAGCTGATGGTTGACACAAAGAATCATAGAAATCACATTTTCTCTCTCTTTGTGTCTTACCAAACTTGCACAAAATCAAATATACACATCTTTCTTAAACAACATCTTACCTAGGAACATCTGTCAGTGATCACATGATCCGATTGGCAAGTACTCCCTAGCTCATTGCCTCTGTCGAGTCATCATCTCAAAGGACGGCCCACCCCCACCATAACATACCTGAAACCTCTCCTTTTAGATATCCTTCTTCGTAGGATGCCTTCCCAACCAAATTTTTTTGTTCTAAATACACACAGTTAGTCCTAAATAGCATAAGCTAAACAAACATAAGAAAATCACTGTTAGGATCACACTTTTTCTTAGCGTTCTTCTTGGCTTGTGTTTTGAGGTGTGAGACTACGAATCCCCATTTTTCTTCTTCCTTGCACACTCCACCATCATAGTTGGAGTATTCTGACTTTTCTAAGTGTGTTAAGGCCTCATCTTCTCACTCTCGGGTTTTGAGTTTGATTCTTCACTTAATTTAATTCACAAAATCAATTTTCTTTAGTTCTTTCTAATTTCATAGTCACCGACGTCGGTCCAATGACCGAGTGTCACGATTCCACAATCGACCGTCATTGGTTAAACCCTTACTAGTGTCAAACTGGATTTCTAGTTACATTACCTAGAATAGCTTTCATTACTACTTATGTTCTATTTTAAGACCTCAAGGAATCATCATATTTCTCCCTTATTTATATTTACCCACTTCATTTTTTAGGACCTGGTTTCTTCCACATGGCCGACCGATATTGGTTTGAGATATTGTCATCGGTGTTGTCCTAACCATCACCGGTCATCCTGACCATCATCGGTTTTCCCCTTCGTAACTATCAATGGTTAACCTAACCATCGTCGGTTTCTGTGTTTAATTTTTCAAAATCTAAACATTGACCAAATTCACCTCCTAGACCCCATTATTCTTTGTTTTTACTATTTTATGTGTCATCTACAGAATACAGTCTTACCAAGTCAGCACTTGTTCACATGGTGCTAACTCGTAGCCAAACTAATGCCCTCATATTCCACACCAGTCATCAACCACTCCCACCTAGTCCTTCACCACCTTCTATCCTATCACCCATGGATCCAAACCTTACCTACCAACATTGCTGCCAATGATAAGGAGTTTGCATGACTCCTTGATCAAAATCCCATGGCCTTACAGCTTATACTACCTTTCCCACTCTTCCACCTAGGAATCCTCAGGTTAGTTGATATATAGCATGCATGTATCCATCTCTCAAGCTACCCTTATTCTCACTTCTTGATCAGCCCCTAATAAGGCTGAATTACCCTCACCTATTTCGCCCCGGTAGTTTCACAACTAGGACCAATTCCCACCATGACCACTACATCAGTAGTTTCCCTCGTGCCTATCGTATCTGTTGTCCCCTCATCCACCACCTAGACCATAGCACAATCCACACCCATTGTCTCACAAATACCCATTGTAACACAACCACCCATGGTGTCAGTGACCTCTACTCCATTCCAAAATCTCATCCTCTCCATCCCGCAAACACTACCCCCAATCGCTACTAGAGTCACGACAACCATCCCACCTACATACACCTACTATCAACAACCCCTATCTCATTTCTATCACCCATTCTAGATATGTGCCTTCCATGTTGGTTCCTTATTCTCAACCTCCCTATTAGGTTCAATATCCACCTCCTTACACCACAAGAGGTGTCCCCCATCATAACCTACCAATGACCTCATCAAGTTGATGATGGAAAAGATGCAAACATTAGAAGCATCGGTTTCTAGCTCACGCAATTCCCTCACCTATGATGAAATTTGTAATGAGCCTATTCACCCATCCATTCCCATTCAACCATACCCCATACATTGGGAGATGCCAAAATTCAACCACTTCAATAGAAAAGAAGATCCACAACAACATTTACAATCCTTTAAACATGGGTGTTACCTGATTTCCCATGATGACGCTTTACTTTTGAGGACTTTCCCAATGTCCCTGACAGGACCTGCATTGGACTGGTACAATGGACTACCAAGACACTCCATTTACTCATTCAATCAAGTGGCCCAAGCCTTCTTAGATCACTTCTCCATCAACATTCTCAAGAAGGTTACCATGACTGATCTTTATTCCACACAAAAATATGATGACAAGTCTATCACTTCGACCGATTTCGCTCATTAGGCATGCAGCCTCATTAAACTTGACTCACATTCTAATTGCCTCAAACCAAGCTTATAGAAATATTTACTTAGGCCTATGCTAGACACATCTCACCAACCCTACAGGTGCAAAAATTTCACTTTTGATGAGGCATTTACCATGGCATGGAAATTGGAGATTCGTGTTATCAACGAAAAGAAGATTCAACTTTGTAACAAGAATATCGCATTCAAATCAAATGATAATTCTTCATCTTCGAAACCTCAAAACAACTATTCAAATCCCAAAGGGTCTGTAATAATGTTATAGTTCTCAAAGCTGGTCTCCTCATCAATCAAACCCATCCAAACCCCCTTCTAATCTTTCTCTTGTACAAGCTTTCTAGTTCAGACGAGAACAATGAAAGTACACTTCCCTAGGAGAATCTTACTCCTCCGTTTTGGAAAAGCTTGTTAAGGCAAGTGCCATTACCCTTCCACCCATAAAACCACATACTAGTTTGACCCTGAGCGACCCATGCCTACATGGTATAAGGAACATGACTTTTGTAACTATCATCGGGTCAAAGGTCACAATGACAATAACTGCATTACCTTCAAAAATATCGTTCAAGAAATGATAGACAACGGAGACTTAGTCTTGGATAGCCTGAATGCACCCACTAACCAAAGCCTACACATCTTCAAGAATCCATTCCCTAATCATGCCCCATCTTCCAACCAAGTGGGTGATACCTCAAACAATGATAGCACTATCCGCGAGGTCCACGCTATTTTCAATGACACACCAGTTGCTTCCCAATTGCCTCATATTGAGGCAATAAAAGAGGCTACGATGTCAATTCCATAGATGAAATCTTAGCATGAAATCTTAGCATGTGCTCCCCTACCTACACTAGAACCTATTTCATCTACTCCTCTGCCCATAGAGGAATCCCCTTCATCTTCTCCTTCATTCAAAAGAGCCTATAATCAGCACACCGACCTTCGACCCTCAAAATTCTGAGCCCACTTCACCAATGCAAGGAGAGCCCACTTTGGCTGGCCCATCCTCTCCTCTATCCATGGAGGATACTATAGAAGTACCGCCACTTGTAGATGACTATTCACCATCAAACCTTCAAGATCCCATTGATCTTCTTTTGGCTCTCTTACCCACAGAGTCCGAGGCTAGCCATTTCTCGGTATCTCAAACACATTTTATAGGGATTGCCACTTAGTCCACATCAGCTCCGCTTACAATAGTACCATTCTCACACTTGGTCGATCACCTGGACTATGTCGATAGAGCCTTACTTTGGGGGTGTCTTCTACTTCTTGTTTCAACACAAATACAGTTGTCACTCGCTGACACCTCCACTATCTATCCAAAAGTTTTTCACCGACCAAACCAAACACAACCACAACTATCACAAAATCTCCCACGACACCACTCATGGCTCAACTCACACCTCTACCCATAACCCAACATGCATCTGCACCCAAACCCACGCCTATATCATCTCCTTGCCTAAACCTATCACTACCTTAGGGGTCATACCAACAGATTAGCCTTACTCATCCACCTATCAAATTAGATTTAGCTACGTCTTGCAAAACTAACACCAAACTTAACCCGGGCCCTAAAAAAAGAGCTAATTTCCTAGATCTCATACACCAACCTCACCAACCACACCCTTATCACCTTCACACCTTCCATCCATCCTAGGACCTCACCCTTTAACCCTGGCCAAGAAACCCTCATCCACCGGTAAACCAAGAACAAAACAACCCATTGCACCATCACAAACCTCTAATATACTCAAGTGCCCCACACAACCTCCGCCATCACATGTAACCTTTTTACCACCCATACCTCCAATATCATCAATAACTTCTTTCTCTTTCACTCTTTCACCTCCTACCTAACCCACACCACCTACCTACACAAAGACCTCAATTACCCCGTGTGTAACCCACCCTCTTCCACCTTCATCTTTTCCCTCCACATCTCATGTGCCTGTATCACCTTTACCCAAAAATATACAACCTAAAGAAAAAAATCTGCTACCCTCCAATAAGGTAGTTAAACCAACCACGCCTTCTATTTCCAGTTCATCTATCATGCCTCTACCCAAGCTAGATGTGACCAGCACCTAATACCACACCACACATCAAACTCGTAGCCCAACCCACTACCCCTCTTGCAAAAACTCTTCCTATACAGTCATCCGCACCTATACCCAAGCCCACATTCACCTCCCAATGGTTATCCATTAGCAGGGTCCTACACTAAAATCCTAACCAACCTCCTTGAAAATTTTTTCATCACATTACCACCTCTTAGACCTTACGACCCACTCAAACCCAAACCAAAAGGGTTTGATGAAACCAAAATTTGTGCCTACCATCGTGTGCCAGGACACGATGTAGAGAATTGTAAGGCTTTGAAAGCCACTCTTGTCTAGTTATGTCCTCCTGAAGAAAACTTTGATGATGATCTTCTTGATGAGGACCCCATTTCCCCTTCACTAATTTCCACATATCCTGTCATGTTACCTACTCAGCAACTAAGATCTCCATCCCCACAACTCTTCGATCCATCCCCAAGATTTGGAATTAACATGGTTCGCATAAGAGAGTTGGACAAATCACCACCCAAATGTCATTGTGTCCACTCATTTCACAATGTGTTTCTCCCAGGTAGGTTTCTTCCCGTCATATCGTTATACCACTCATCCTACACCTTCTCCATTTACCTCCTCCCTCGATTAACATGATCAAAATTGCCACCCGTGCTTTAAAGACAAAGGCAAAGAGAAAACAATCGCCCATTAACTAACCCTCGTATCCAATATATTGTCTGCACCCACACCCAAAGTCATCATTCGTGGTCCTACATATCCCATTTCCGACGGGGCCACACATCGTACAATGCTAAAACAACTACACCAATCCCCCCTCAAAATGTCTTTATATGACCTCGTCCAGACCTTGGAGTCACATCGTCAAGCCCTCATAGAGGTCCTTCAATCTATCAAAGTCTTACCAAATGACCCCACACCCGTAGCCTCCATCATTACCCCTCACCATGTAGCCTCTCTCACTAGGTCTTCCCCTTCCTCTACACCTTCACCCACTCGCCAAGTGGCCACCTTAGTTTTGTAGATGAAGAGATCACTCCCTTCCAATCTGATGACCCCGATCCCACTCTGTTCATCTCCATCTTTATCGATAATATATGCATCCGACGCATTATGATCGATGGTGGTGCTAACATTAACATCATCTCCTCCCATGCATATGCCCAAATGTAAATACCTGTCAATTACATGCATAGTAACCTTGTTATGTTGCATTCTTTCAATGATGCCATAACCTCTACACTGGGTACTGTTGTTCTCCATGTCCACGTAGGTCCCCGCACCATCCCAGGAACTTTTCTATGTCCTAGAAGGGGAGTTCTAATATAAATTGTTGTTTGGTCGACCTTGGATTTGTGTCATGGGTTGTGTCCCTTCAATGTTACATTAATGCCTCAAATTTGAACATGAGGGACATAATTACACCATCCCTACTAACCCCTCACCTTTTAAGACCTGTAACATGCTATATCAACCCAATGATGTGCTTGTACTCGGTCAAGGCATCTCGCCACCAAAACCACTTCACCTCCACCCACAAGCCCATCCACCAAAATTTCCACTACTTCTATTGTGTCTAACCTCGCCATCCCTACTGCAGTTGTAGCCTCCACCACCATTGCCCCTGCTTCCCCTTCATCTAGCGAGCCATCTATACCTGCTACCCACATACCAACTACTGATCCCTTAGAAGGTGTTTTTCAATGCCTCACTTTGGGGGAATACTGCCTATACAATATCGATACCTTCCTCACCCCACAACAATATGGGAATCTGCGTCAACACCCCAATTATGACATGCGCATTAGTGACGTTTTCCCTTATGGCCCTCCCCATCTTTGCACCAATCTAATGTATGGGGGACTTGATATGGCCACCTATAAACCCGAACCTCCATCCCAAACCCAACCATTTTCCACCGACCTACACTCCCTCACTAACCGTCATTTCACTCACACTTTCCTCCACCAAGTGCGCGTGGAAAGGATTTGGCTTTGGTTTTTATGAACAAGGCTGCCACACTGTCATCTCTGTACCTCTCGTAAACACAATGACCATAGTGGCATTGGTTTTGACACTCCATCTTCTAAGAAGGTTCACATCAACCTTATTCAGGATGAAACATCTTCCCCCTCTCATTCACCCACATTACCATCCTCACCCACGGAGTCCATAGATCCTAAATCTATACCTCCTAAAAAAATTTTTGTAAACACCATTTCCCTGGGACCGTTGACCTATCAACGCAATGGCGAGGCTCCCTCTTCTCTCCCATTCCTATATCCTGACATGATCGATGATGATATGCCTTCAATTAACATCATTTAATGTTAGGATGATGAGTCCATCCTCACCTACCTTGGTGTAAAAACTCTTATATTCACCGAAGAATTACCCTCCAAGATGAAAACCATGCTAAGAAAATCGACCATCAAAATCAACATTAATACCCAAGACGACCCACACATTCTAAATATCAGCCAATCTTTAGACACTACTAAACAAGAAGCCTTCACCTCTTTCCTTCGGGACCATAGCAACACATTTACTTGGTCCTATGCTAATATGCCTGGTATTGATCCTAAAATTGTGGTTCACAATATCATGACCATTCCTGATGCCAAACCTATCAAACAAAAGTTGCAGAAAATGCATCCTCACATTTCTCTTCTGGTAAAAGAAGAGCTTCAAAGATCTTCTCTCGTTTTCTTCACTCTACCCATTGATTATCCTCAATGGATTTCTAACATCGTTCATGTCATGAAAGTGACAGGGGGACTCCGCATTTGCATAGATTTTCATGACCTCAACCTCACCTATCCCAAAGATGATTTCGTAATTACTGTGCATTGACCAACTAGTTGATCTCACCGCTGGCCATGAAATGTTATCACTCATGGATGGTTTCTTGGGCTACAATCAAATATTACTAGCTCCCGAGGATCAACAAAAGACTACCTTCATCACCCCTTAGGGGACTTTCTGCTATCGAGTCATGCCCTTTGGTCTCAAAAACGCTAGTGCTACATATCAGCGGGCCATGACTTACATCTTCCATGACATCATGCATCACATATTGGAGGATTACGTAGATGATCTGCTTGCCAAATCCAAACATCGAACCGAACACCTACCCATTCTTAAAGTCATCTTTGACCGCCTCATCAAATATTGTGTTCGTCTTCAACAAAAAAATGTGTCTTTGCAGTACTTTCAAGGAAAATCCTAGGCTTCATCATTTCTTTGCATGGCATAGAATTCAATCTTGCTAAAGTCAAGGCCATTCTGGAAATGCCTCCACCCACTAATCTTCATCAACTTTGAAGCCTACAAGGTAAGTTGCAATCCATTCATCATTTTATCTCATAGCTTTCTCGACCGCTATCAACCATTTCATCATCTTCTCAAGAAAGATGTTTCATTCAAATGGGATGATGAATTTCATAAAGCCTTTGAGGCCTTAAAACAATACCTCCTTCAACCACCAATGCTCATTCCTCCTAAGGATGACCAGCCCTTCTACCTATATATTTCTGCCACTAACCATTCTCTAGGTGCCATGCTTACTCATCGTGATGACCAACACCGGGAGCAAGCAGTTTATTACATAAGTCGTACCCTTCTTGACTATGAAACTAGATATACCCACGTCAAAAAAATTCCTAGCCTTAGTTTTCATCGCCACCAAACTCCGCCATTACCTACTCAACCACAAAACCTTCATCATTACTAATATTGACCCATTACACTACATGTATGCCAAACCTTATCAAAATCAATGTGCCACACACTGGCTTATGCTTCTGGCTGACCTCAACCTCAAATTCATCCATTAAAATTCCATTAAGGGCCAAGCTATCACTCGACCAATTGGCCAACACACCTATTTCTGGGGATCAACCCTCTAACTTTGACTTTCCAGATGAGTCTATTGCTACCCTTTCCCTAGACAAACCCACTTACCAAATGACACTCTTCTTTGATGGCTCCAATTGTCATCATTGTGGTGGGGCTGGTATTATCCTCATTTTGCTTGATGGTGAACCTATGCCTTTGTACAAACAATATTTTTGAATACGAAGCACTCGTATTGGGTCTCTAGGATGCTTATGCCTTAGATGTTAAGTCAATCAACATATTTGGTGATTCTCAGTTGGTCATAAACCAAGTCAATGGTATATACCAATGTCGTAATGAGATACTTCAAAAGTATAAGCATCATGTGGACATACTTTTGACCACCTTCGACCGTTACGCCCTTCAAACCACCCCACGTTCTACCAATAAATTTGTAGATACCATGGCCTGCTTGGCTTCTCAGATACCTACTTCACCCGTTGAATCTAAAATCTTTGTCACCATATAAAGACTACAATCACCCTCTTATTTTCCTCGTGAAGTTTACTCTATCAGAACCGCTACTCCTGACCCAAGTGACCTTTGGTATAAGCAATACATAGACTATCTTTCCCTCTCCATTTTACCCATTGATCTCACTCGTAATGGACAACGTGCCTTCCTTAAAAGTGTCTCGTGTTATGTCATCATGGGTGGTCTTCTATACAAATGCGGTTTGACAGCATTCTCTTGTGATTCCTTACCAATTCTGAAATTCCTTACACCATTAAGGAAGTCCACGATGGGATTTTTGGAGGCCACTTTAGTGGTCTTGCTGTTGCTAAATGCATTCTTCACCTAGGCTATTCTTGGCCACCCTAAATCGTGACTATTGCAATTATGTCAAATGTTGCATAAAATTCCAACAACATGCTAATCTCCATCACACCCCTAGTCATGCCTTACAGGTCACACAAGACCTTTGGCCTTTCTCTCAATGGGGTTTGGATCTTGTCGGTGAGATCAACCCCCATTCTTCACAATGCCACCAATGGATCATAACCGCTACTAAATATTACACTAAATGGGTAGAAGCCATTCCCCTCATTTCCACAAAATCTAAGAAAATATGTGAATTCATCAACCATCACATCATTTGTCGCTTTGGTGTCCCTCACCGTATTATCACGGATAATAGAAAACAATTCAAAAACAAAACCCTACACAAACTATGTGATGCTTTTGGCATCCAACTCAATTTCTCATCACCTTATTACCCACAAACCAACGGTCAAGCCGAATCAACCAATAAAACCTTGAACAAAATTCTTATGAAGGTGGTCAATGATAC
This sequence comes from Taxus wallichiana var. yunnanensis, assembly GCA_018340775.1. Taxonomy (NCBI): domain Eukaryota; kingdom Viridiplantae; phylum Streptophyta; class Pinopsida; order Cupressales; family Taxaceae; genus Taxus; species Taxus wallichiana. The sequence continues at coordinate 4,863,199 of CM031235.1, read as the reverse complement.
TGGGAAGGATTGGCATACGCACATTCCTTTCACCTTGTGGGCTTACCGCACTAGTATTCACACTTCGACTGTTGCCACCCCCTTTTCTCTAGTCTATGGTACTAAGGTTTTCTTACCTCTCGAATTCCAGATTCCATCCCTCCGCATCTCACTACAAGACATGCTCAACGATGATGAATTTTTCCAGGATCATTTAGCACAACTTGAATTATTAGATGAACATCATCTCAATGCCTGGACCATCTCCAAATCTACTAAAAATGTATCAAATGTGCCTATGACAAATGTGTTCACGAACGAACCTTTCAAGTCGGTGACCTCATCCTAAAGGAAAATCAACATGTAACCAAAGAGGAGAAAAGTAAATGGGGAAAATTTTCTCCTAATTGGCTTAGACCCTATATCATCACCCATGCTTATGGATCGGTGCTTATCATTTGTCTTCACTTGAAGGTAAACCCAAACCTAAGCCCCTTAATGCCTTGCATCTTTGACCATTTTATTGTTGATATCAAGTCCTATATCACTTTCTATCAATTGGTCACTCATCCCTTGAGCATTGTTCACTTTCCATTATTACCCATTTTTTAGGATCCACGATTAAACAAGAATCATGTGATTACCCGTCACCTGTTAGCCTTGTCTTCAATATGAGTACCATGGCTCTGCTCATAGCATGATTCTCATGGATACTTTTCATCTTCTTCAAGATGGAATCCCATGGTCATTCATCACTTAAAACCACCTCTTTCCTAGTTAATCTTTGTGTACTATGATCTTGTCTTCTAAAACCTGGAACCTAATCGTCCTCTATAATCTTGTCCATGACTTAAATGTCTAAAAAAAGGGATACAACTCCTTGAGTCAAACTTCCACAAAAAGATGACTCCCTCAAAAGGGACATCTCTTCTCCATATTCTACCACTATCAATAGACTTCTCCCTCGAAGGACAGCTATATGTACGGTCATTACAAAGAACTCAATCAATCGCTTCATGAAGACCTTAAGGAGATAATATATTTATCCCATATAGACTTTCGCATCGAATGTCTATTAAAAACAAACAAATCGAAAATATGAAATTTTCATCATGGACTTGCCTATTTTGGATTCGGGTTTCTTGTTCCAAAAAACACATCGTCAGTACACTAAGTTACGCTAAGCCTCTCATTCTCACCTCCTTGTCTTTTCCACCTAAATTCCTTGTTACTCAAGGGACTTGCCATGAATGCGACATTTTGTGATCTTGTGACTTTTCTTCACCCTTAAAATAGTCCATTATGTAAGGCATGTAGGGTCTTACGTTCATAAGCCCATCTAAGGTAGGATCGACTCATTAGGGTTCTTATCAATTACGCAACTCTTTTACCACTTCTTACCATTCGCCTTCCTCATTACCTATTGATTATCCTATACAGGACCAGATCCTCGACACATGTATTTAAAAATCAATCAACCATACCTACAACCTAAACTCAATCATACCTATGACCTACATCACCCATGCCTAATACCTATCCGACCATTCCACTATTTCACCTTAATCACAGTAGCTAATGGGAGAACTACATCGGCCTGAGGTCCCTTTTCATCGAGACTATGTAGGCAACACTCCGAGGGCATAGGGCCCTGGAGGTTAGCTCACCACTCTCTACCCTAACCAATTCCTTCCCCCTTTCCTAGTCACATTCTACCCTAGTTAGTTTCCTTTTTATATCAATAATTGGAAATTAAACCAAACAAACAACACTTACTTCACATCTTTACCATCATCACTCATGCATTCATTTCATTATGTTTGCCATTTCTTTACCATTATCATGCATTTTACTACAGAACATCTTAAAGTGACCCACATCATCATTAATTACACCAATTAATGAATTAAACACTCAACCAACCTCAATTCAACCATACCTAAACCAACCTAAACTTCATCATACCTAAACCAACCTAAACTTCATCATACCTAAGTCCACCTAACTCAATCCATGCCTACAACCTGACTCAATCCATGCCTACATGACCTTGACTCTATCATACTTAATTCACCTAGTTTCCATCACATACACAAATAATAATGGAAATTACAACAAACACACCATCCACAATAGTATAAATATCATCATCTATAAATCATGACATCTGTGTACACATACATATGTACACCAATACAAATGAATCCAAAAATCTCAAAAACCCTCATGTACATCCTCACTATCTTCAGCACACACAGTTGGTATATGACAAAATCAATCAAGTCTCGTATACATCCTCACTCTCTTCAACACATAGGCCGATATATGTCAAAAATAAATAACTATAAAACACGGGAGGTGCATACAACTATCGATGTCACCTGCTAGATATCTTCCATATCAGTCTCCCCTATCTCCTCCTCCTCCTCGGCTTCTATATGGCGGCTTGCTAACCTCTCACCACCCATCATAGGTCGTGGTTAGATCTCTGTTGGTACTACACTGAGCTAGCCTCCATGCTTTGGTAGCCTCACCCTAACCCTGTCTCGGGGCCCGCTAGCCCCCTGTACTCTCCACATTGTGGATTCACGACTTCTGGTCCTCTCACTCGAGGTCCAGGTGTGCCATGTACTCTATAGGATAGAAAATCTATCCCTGTCACCATCAAGATATCCTGATAATACCTAGTCTCACCTAGGGCATCCCGTAATCTAGCTATAGGTACTATCTGTGGTGGCCCCATTGGCCTCTAACCCTATCCTTGTGCCTATGCTCATTCTAAGGGACCTGTCCCCACTTCTCCTTCCCGTATTTAGGACTGAAGAGTCGCAACCTATGCCTGTGTAGTGGCCAATTGGCCCTACAAACCTATAACCTGCGCTTGTAGGGTGGCCACCTATATCCCATCACCACCACCACCCTGTGCGGGTGCTTATCCCTGTGCTATCTAGGCCTGTAAACTGGCCACCTGTGCCTATAAAGTGGCCACTTGTGCCTCTGCACTCCACAACTACCCTTGCAAAGCATTCCCGGTTGTGTAATCAATGGGGCTACTCGCCCATGTAGGGTGTCCCTCTAAACATTGATGGTTGCTTTAAATCTAGCTGCCTCAAACTTGGTGGTACCGATTTGCTCATAAGTGTGCAGCCCACCACTATCTATATATCATCATGGATCACCCCGACATCATCAATCCACCAGCCTCTCACCCGCTCCTCCTACCCTCGAAGGTACTTTCAACTAGGCGCAGGCAACGGCCTCTCCACATCATCCCTCATGTATTGTGGGAAGGGTGGAGGTATATCCTGTGATAACCCGAATTGTCACCTAACCTGGTCTACGGGTATCATCTTGTGCTCTCGACACGTCACCCCTCTATCCATCTGAGAAGTTGCAATCCATCTAGCTCCACAGCCATCTTCCCATATGATGGATAACCCACATAGGGCCTCCAAATGATGTCTACGCCAGACAACCCCTCCAGTAACTACCTATAGTAGGCAACATCATGCGTCGCCTACCCTCTTGACACTCTCAAATAACTGCACCCATCACACTTGTAGCCCACCGAACAAAACTTGACTCAAATGCATCATCCAGGGCATACCAACTAGGTGCACACACACAATGTGCTCATATGCCCAACAATGTAATAGGAAAGTGCAACACAAATTGAACCTCTCGAAGCCACCCATATACCCATAGCTCCCTGTATAGCTACACTAGGAATGTTGGCACCCATGCAAAATGGGTCTGGTCTATCACCATATCATGCAAGACCCCATCAGTGATCATGAGAATCTCCCACCCTCTACATCTAGCAAGTGCAAAGTAGTAGACTACCTCCATCAATAACAAAATAAGCCTCATCTCCTCTAGATGGGCCTAGTACATCTCTCCGTAGCTCAGGTTGGTGTTGTGGAACCTCAACTCGCCAACCCCTCACCAAAGACTGTCAACATCAACTCCTCATATTCCTCTGAAGAGATAAAATATACCTATGCCCCCACTATAAGCAATCGTAGGATCCTCGTATACACCCTCCATGGTGATTTGTGATCTCACCTATCGGTAGATGGAATGTTTTGTTCGTCAAATCCCATCTGTTGATGAGGACGACCATCAAACTAGGCTATCGAACTACATGTCGGTAGTGTCGACCCCAATCAGACCAACCATGGAAACATGCCTCCAATCCTCGGTTTTGCGCCTCCTCAAAGCTCACATGAGCAAGTGGTGGCACCTATCTCACATCTGCAGCCTAGTCTCTCACCGAATCCAACAAAACATCACATTAATACAACTTGCTCATACCCACAATCACTCTTGACACTTCACTTACACTTATTACCCTCCCTCTTTTCCCCTCACCACTTACCTTCTTATCACATATTCTATCTGCCCACCCCAACCCTCACCCACTATCAATCATACCATACCTCTTTCAACCTCTTACCCATGTTTTGTTTCATTACCATTTTCCTTGCCCACTATCTATCTCACCCAACCATCACAAAGCTCTGTTGGCCCCTTTTTCCCCACATGTTGACTGGTACCGGTTACTTATAACCAACCATGGTCTATCCCACACCGGCATCGGTCACCTTATTTGTGACCGGTATTGGTTCAACACCATCGACATCAGCCACCCCTTGACGACGCCGAGTCACTCATCACGCACAAAAGTCACGATACCCAAACCCCTTTTTCCTAAAAATACTACCTTCTTCTCCCCATTCCTACCTACCTCTACCCTCATCTCCTCCCCACCCCTTATACACCTAACCACACCTCTACCCATTCCTATTCTACCCAATTTTCCTTCCCCAATTCAAATTCCCTTTTCCCCCAAAAAACCCATTTTCCTCCCTAACCTATCTACCTAATCTACCTCCGAAACCAATACAAGAGATTGAATCTTACCTCATCATGCTATCATCTCCATGGTGGCACGTTGGGCTGCTGCACTGGTGGTCCACCCAATCCCTCTTCTCCTCTGCCATGTCCACTCACCAAATCCAATCCTCCTACTCTCCACCCAATCACAATTGATCTACATGTGCTCGTGAACCCATCTACCTAGCTCCTCTAACCAACCGGATCCCTCCACCTCAACAGGATATCATCCCTCATCTTTTTCTCCCAACAACGCACAACTCATTCAGTGCTCTATCATTTTCACAAAAGCCAAAATGTACAAATGAATCCGTATTATACATATTTTTCTTTTTATATACCCACGTCAACCTGACCGACGCCGGTTACAACTAAAGCTGACTTTTCTGCTCTAGCTCACCTTATTATTATACCAAGACTAGCATAGTCGTCTCACCCCCCATAAACCGTGATCAACTTATCTTGACCGTCCTCGGTTATGTATGACCGACATCGGTTACCTATCATATTTGTGCCCATTCCCCATTGTTGTCCCCACTTACCCAACCCAACCATCATTTGACCTTACCCACCCTTATTGCAACCAACCTCCATGCCTACCTTACCTATACTTGTCCTTAATTGCATTTTGGGACTTGTTATTTTACCCATACCTCAGCCCTACCCGTGTCGTGACCTAGCTACTTGGACCTGGAACATTGCTAGTGACCTATGAACTCATGTGCTCGCTTATACCTTACAACACCAGTAGGATTCTATCTTGTTTGACCTAATGACCTTACCTTACCTCTTACCATGACCGTTTATCCTGACCCAACCTTTGGTGTACCAGAACATACCTAAATGTTCCTACACCTGACCTGCGAAGTGCTTCCGCACCATATCCTATACCTTGGATACCAAAATCACCTCAACCTTATTTGGATAAACCTATCAACCTTAGACAATGTAGAGTTTGCATGCTCTTCAACTTGGTACCATGTTGTAGTTTATACATGTGCGTGTGTTTGATTTATACTACCTTTTACCACTGACTTATTACTTGTATTACCCGATTGGACCTTTACCCCTTTACCCCATTGTCCACCTTCATCTTCATCACATTCACCTTTCATCAAACCACTCACCAATTATGCCTTTTTCCTCATTAGTTCCTAGTTTAAGGGGGATCACCTTCACCCACATATGGGACAACCACATCTTATTTTTGTCAGTTTCGCTTACCAATACAAGCTATACAACAAAAAGGGGTAAAATGTAGACACCAAAATTGGGTCACACTCTCCTTGACCCTTCATTAAATAATCAACTTGAACACACTCACCTAACCATGGCCCCTTACACCCCACACTAATATTAATTTAATCCATGTCCTCACAATATTTATTAATTAATTATCCTAATTAAGATAATTCCCACACCACCACCTCACCTATACACCTCACCTAGCCACCTCACCCTAAATCTATCCTTAGTATGTTGTCATAACTAACTAAGACCTAACTAATGTTGGTGTGAGTTATCCTATGTGTCCTCCTCACATATTGGAGGGTCATCTCACATGGGTTAGGTTTAGGTTTAGGTTTAGGGTTTACATGTGTGTCATGCACTAGGGTTACTCAGCACCCTATATGTACTCTCTTTCTATTCATTTATGAGCATGCCAAGACACTCCACTATCTTTCACTATGACCACTATGTGCAAGTTTTGTTTTCATGAGAAAATTCTTCCATTATTGATTGATTCTTCTTTGTGATTACGCTGGAGCTATCACGATTCCGTTGGAGTGTAACTACTTTTGGTGCATAGTTTGATTTGATTATTGCAAACTCTATCATGGTATCAAAGTTTGCACGACTTACCGTCACACCAAAATCTCGAGCGATGGTGGAGAGGGATCTCATCATGTTAATCGGTTCTTTATATCAATACCCTCCCGCATGATGGAGCTGGGTATACACCCAATCAGGCCCAACAACATTAGGAGGAAGTGACACCGGGAATTTATCGAGAGGTCACCCATCCCAGAACTACTCTGGGGGCGGCGCACTTAACTACCTGGTATCAAAGCTACATGACTTGTCATCACACCAAAAGCTCAAACTAATGGTGGAGAGGGATCTCATCGTGTTATTCAGTTGTTATGCCAACACCCTCCCGCATGATGGAACCGAGTATACACCCAATCGTGCCCAACAAAGATTAGAGGCGGTGACATTGGGAATTTCAAGAAGTAGAAAAGAATATGAGCTAGGGGTCTATTGTATTGGGAGGTCACCCATGCCACACTACTCTAGGGATAGCATGCTTAACTACAGTATGCACGAGATGCACAAATTCTGGAACACCAAAAGTTCAAGCTTTTGGTGTGACGACAAGTCGTGTAGCTCTAATACCTTGAGTTAAGCGCACCGCCCCAGAGTAGTTTTGGGATGGGTGACCTCTGGAAAATTTCAGTGTCACTTCCTCCTAATGTTGTTGGGCCGATTAGGTGTATACCTAGCTCCATCGTGTGGGAGGGTATTGGTGTAGCAAGCTGATTAACATGATGAGATCCCTCTCCACCACTAGTTTGAGCTTTTGGTGTGATAATAAATCGCTTGGTATCGAGAGCCGCAACTTGTCGCCGCACCAAAACTCAAACCTGATGATAGAGAGGGATCTCATCGTGTTAATTAATTGCTACACCAATACCCTCCCACACGATGGAGTCGGGTATACACCCAATCAGGCCCAACAACATTAGGAGGAATTAGGAGGAAGGGACATTACTTTGGGAGTTTCCTCGGGAGGTCACCCACCAAAAGCTTGAACTAATGGTGGGAGGGATCTCATCGTGTTATTCACCTTTGCTACACCAACAAATAAACCATAAAAATTGAAGCCTACATCCCCTCTAACCATATTCCCACATAAGAAAAGGTAACTCCCGCTTTTTCCGGGCAAATAGAGAGATCTGGTAGAATCATTACCATGATCTCCCATTTCTAGTAAACCTAGGGAATCTCACCCTAATCGCGCCCGGTCACCCCCGAACCGACATCGATCATCCTGCAACCATTGCGAGTTACCTTTTATTCCTTTAGTAACCTTATTTTGATGTTGGCACATCTTTTGAGAGCAAGGAAGGAGACCAGAGCTACATGCAAGTGAAATAAGCATCCTTTTACACATCTAGCCATCTAGAGCCATCACCAAGATCAATCGAGAGCTATTGTATTTGTTAGCATAATTTAGCATAGGCATATTTATTGCATTTTATTGCATTGTCTTTTATTTAATAATGTGCAACATGTGCACTCTAGTCTAGTGACTTGCATTCAATATTGTTATGTTGGATAACATTCAATATTGGTATTAGTAGTAATTACATGTGCATGTGAGATGGGTCTTATCATCTCGTAGTTGGTGTCTCTGCTTTATGGTGTCATGTCTATCCATATGAAATTTGTCTAATATCTATAAATATTATGCTCTTACATTGTAATGTAATCGATTTCATGATCAATAATATTTGTGAGGCTTTCGTCCCTCTTTGGTCATTGCAATCTTATTCTATTCTATCATTTGGTATCTAAGCTATACCATTATTATCATTTGGTATCGAGGTTAAGCAGGTTCTATCCAAGCAAGGTTGAAGAGGAGCACTATTGGAGAGGATCCATTGGAGAAGAAGATCTGCATCAAAGGAGAGCCATTGAAGCATCCGCAGCCTCCATTCCTCCCAAGCATCCATCAACTAAAATTTGACCTATCCACTTATTTGGAAGGTAAATTTTTTTATTAGTTATTGGCATAGCTTGATTGATCTAACATATTAGCGGAATATTTGATTTGGAGATCTTTAAAAAAAAGGAGAAAGATCTTGGAAAAAATTGCAGATCTAAAAAAAAAAAAGTAGAGAGATCTTGAAAAAAATTACAGATCAAAAAAAAAAATATTAGATCTAAAAAAAAAAAAAATCAGATCTGAAAGTGGAGGTGTGAAGAATTCGGGAGCAAAGGTTGAAGCAGTCCCGTCAACAAAATTCCAGCAGATAGCTCTTAGAAAAAATGACGTAACTTTTTCATACAATGTCGGATTGATGTGCCATTTTTTTCTAGAAAGATAAGAAGGAGGTACACAACTTTTCAGTTTACATCATCTTCAGATTCGGCCTCTACATGTGACAAAAAGTCTGTACAAGTTGGATCATTTTTTTGAAAAAAAATCAGATCTAGCTGGTAAATTGGTAAGATCTCAAAAATAAGATTCTGATTCTTCTGAAATTTTGTGGGTTTTAAGAAAAATATTGTATGATGCTACTATCAAAATTTTAGAAAAACCTAGATCACGGTTTGTGAGAAAAGGTGAAAACAATATTCAGATTGTTTGTTTGGATCTTGGGAACAAACAGGTCAGCGGTTCAATTCCCACTCTCTCCATATTTTTTTGGAAAATTTGGAGAAATTAATAAATTTTGAGAGATTTCCAAATTTAGAAGCTCACCAAACACATTTAGAGCCACCGCTAAATTTAGCGGAAAAACACCTATTGGGTTTAAAAATATATTTTTGGCCTAAATTGTGTATTTTGTGATTCTAAACCCTTTTTTATAAAGAGGGGGACACAAAACTTAATTTCGATGTACTTTTGGAGCATTTTGTACTATCTTGGTGCATAAAATGGAAAAAAAAAGTACAAATTTTTTATTTTATGTTTGGTTCTATCACACGAGATCTTTGATCTCATAGCAAAGCTGTCAAAGATATACGGTGCCTCTGGGAAGCGCTTACGGGTGATGCCGTCGCGACTACTACTGTACTTAATGCCTAACACAACTGCCTAAACATCGTCTGGGCATCGACCCTATAAAATCGACGGGGAGTAATAAGGACACAATACACACACATTTGAGCCCTCCCATCCGTTTGTGCTTGCACAAACCCCTCTTCATACTGTCTAAGTACCACGTACTAAATTCTTTCACATGCGTTAACACCTCTTTCTGTACTGATGGGTATATTGAAAGGGTGATCTTCTTCCACGTACCGATGGGTATATCGGAAGGGAGCGTATATAGAAAGGTTTGGTATATCGGCCTGATGGTATATTGAGAGGGAGACCATAAACCTGGAGTGATAAGAGCCTTACCCTTTGTCAGAAATTCAGAGTTTCAGAAATTCAGACATGGAAAATGGGTGCACAAGCACCAAAATTCTTCTTTCAGATTCACAAATGCTTAGAGGAGACAACTATGTTGTATGGAAACTGAAGATCAAGATGTTACTTAAGTTTAAAGACCTATGGACAGTTGTAGATGGACAAACAACAAGATCACTTGATGATGGAAGACAACAAGTTCAATTTGATAGGGCCAATCAAAAGGCCAAGTTGATCATCTTGTTTAGCATAACAGATGATGTGCAACCCCACATTAGAGATGCCACATCGGCCAAGGATGCATGGGATAAGTTAAGAACAGTCTATGAGGCAAAGAACAAGAATGTCATCCTCAACCTACTATCACAACTGATTGTATACTCTCTAGTTCAAGCACAATGAGAAGGTTGAAGTTTTTTTGAGACAAGTTGCTACTTTGAGGGCATCTCTATTGGCATTGGGAAAAGAGATAAGTGATGAAGACCTCATACCAATTGTGTTGCGAGCACTTCCTCCTTCCTATAGAATCTTTGTGACAACTATCAATATGAGTGAACACACAGTCACCTTTGAGAAGTTGGTCAATCTACTCCAATAAGAAGAGGCAATGAACAACAAAGATCATGAAAATGAGCAAGCACTATCTTCCAATCATAAAGGAAAGGGGAGATTTTAGTCCAATAACAAGAAGTCCCAACAAAATCAAAGTCAACGAGACAACACCAAGAAGTGTCCTTTTCACAATAGAGGGGGACATGACATCAAATATTGTTGGTACAATTCCTATAAAAAGGGTTCATCAAGCAATTCAAAACCCAATAACCAACAGGGTAACAATAATTCAAATAAAGGGAAGTCCAACAACAACAACAATCAAGGGTAGAAAATGGTAATTGCAAAGAAAACCCAAACAACAAGGGTACATTCATCGAACATGAGGATGATTCGGATGAAGGACACCACATGTATTCTCTCTTTCAATTTGATAAAGAAACCAAGTCCACATAAGATATCGGTATGTTGACTCGGCACAACTCGACACATGATATGGGACGTAAGGATTGGTTCTACACACACTTTGCATGACTCACCTAACAAGAACCATGTGTCATTAGGTGATGACTCATCATACAGTGTCAAGGGGATTGGAAACATTTCACTACCTCTTGGAAAGCATGACTGCAAAATCACAAATGTATTGTATGTACCTGGGTTGACCAAGAATTTGCTATCAGTTAGTCAACTCCTTGATCACAACTTGAAGTTGGATTTTGACAGTAATAATGGAGAAAAATTGTGCTTGATAAGAGATAAGTCAAGAGGTTCCAAGATTGTAGCAAGAGCCTCCAATGTGGGATGCATGTTCCAACTTGATTTTGTCCACAAGGATGATCAAGCTCTAGTGGCCAAAGACACGCAATCTGCAGAACTATGGCATTGTAGATATGGTCACATCAGTTTTGGCTATCTCCAAACACTTCAAAAGGGCAACATGGTGAAAGGATTGCCTACACTCAAGCACAACACATCGACAAGTGTCACAATTGTCTAGCTAGAAAGCAACATGAGTACCCTTCAAAAGAAAACATATAGAGCTAAGGGAAAGCTTGATTTGGTGCACACTAATCTTTGCGGGCCCATGCAACCAAGTCATTATGGATGTCAATACTTCATGCTTTGTGTTGATGACTACTCAAGAAATATGTGGATATATTGTCTAAGAAACAAGAGTCAAGCCTTTGAGACATTTCAGAAGTTCAAAGCACTTGTTGAGAATGAAGTTGGTCACAAGATCAAAACTCTCTGCTCAGATCGAGGGGGAATTCACAAGCAATGAGTTCAAGACTTACTTGGAAGCTCATGGGATTTGTAGACAAATTCCTCCTACTCACACACCACAACAGAATGGTATAGTTGAGAGAAGGAATCGACTATCATGGAAATGGTGTGATGTATGATTGACGACTCAGGTTTAACAAAGACATTTTGGGCTGAAGCTGCAAGAACTGTAGTCTATTTGTTGTCAAAGAACAGAGTGCCCATAGTAGCTCTTGAAGGAGTGACACCTCAAGAAGCATGGTCAAATCGAAACCATCAATTGCACACCTAAGAGTATTTGGGTGTAAAGCTAGTATGCACATACCAAGAAGAATAGGAACAAGTTGGATATGAAAATTTGAGAAACCTGATATTCATTGGATACGGTGAAGAAGCACTTGGGTACAGATTATGGGATCGAAAGCAAAGAAAGTATACACAAGTAGGGATGTTGAGTTCTTTGAGAAGAAACAAGCAGATGCTCCACTCAATGACTCAACAAACATGCAGAATACACCTCTTGTGAAGACAATTTGATGTTCCCCCGAAGATACTTGATGATGAATTGGATGATGGTGAAAACTTGGATCCACCACAATCTAATGGAACAACTAATAAGTTACCTAAATGGTATACTCAATTAATAAGAGATGCAAATTTGGATGAAGCACCTAGCACATCATCCAATCCGGGACCTAGAACTCATGATCAAGCTCGTGAAGAGGTCAATTATGCCCTAATGAGCAGAGTTGTTGAAATAATTGAGCCATCTATAGTTCAAGAAGCCCTACAATCAAAATATTGGAAAGATTCCATGGATTGAGTATCGTCGGTGATGAAGAATAACACATGGCAACTTGTCGACCTTCCACCAGGAAGAAACCCATTAGACGCAGATGGATATTCAAGACTAAGTACAATCAGATCTAGGACTATTGACAAGTATAAAGCAAGGCTTGTAGAAAGAAAAGGGTATGCACAACAAGAAGGCATTGATTATGAGGAGACATTTGCTCCCACAGCCAAGATCAAGACAATCAGGATGATCTTTGCTCTAGCTGCACAATTTGGTTGGAAAGTCCACCAAATGGATGTGAAAAGTGCCTTTCTTAATGGAGATTTGCAAGAAGAAGTCTATATGACTCAGCCAGAGGGTTATGTAATACTAGGAAAAGAGATGATGGTATGCAGACTCATAAAATCTCTATATGGCCTAAAACAGGCACCCTGGGCATGGTACATCAAAATTGATGAGCATCTCATAAGTCATGGATTCGAAAGGAATCCTTATGACCCCAATCTCTACCTCAAAAGTAAGGGGGAGATTGTCATTGTGGTTGTTTATGTCAACGATCTAGTCATTACAGGCAGTTTTGTGAAGATGATCAATGCAACAAAGAAGGATTTTAATCGATCGTTCGACATGACAGATCTCGGGCTCATGCACTATTGTCTTGGGTTGGAAGTATGGCAAAAATAGAATCATATCTTTGTGTCACGGTTGAAATATACACCAAGACAACACTCGAGAAATTCAGGATGGTGGGTGCACTCCTATTGCTACACCTATGGAAGCGAGACATCGATTATCTCATTCCGATCCATCACCACCAAGTGAATGCAACTCAGATCGGCGATTGATCGGGAGTCTCATTTACATGACATATACTAGACCGGATATCAGCTTTGCAGTCACTATTTATCACGCTTCATGCAAGAACCAAAAATATGTCATTGGAAAGCAGCAAAGAGAATACTAAGATATCTAAAGGGTACAGTTGACCTTGGTCTAGAGTACAAGAAGAATGACAATTTCTTCTTGACAGGATATTCAGATTCAGATCATGCAGGAAACATGGATGATAGGAAGTCAACATCAGGCTTTGTCTTCTTTATGGGATCTGGACCGATATCATGGGGAAGCAAGAAACAGAACTTTGTTTCTCGCTCTTCTACAGAAGCAGAGTATCGAGCTGCAGGTGAAGCTGTTTGTGAAGCAATATGGCTACGCCGAATACTGGAAGGAATTGGTCTACCACAACAGAAATCTACTCCAGTATATGTTGATAATGAAGGAGTTCTAAAGCTTGTTCGCAATCCAGTATTTCATGAGAGAACCAAGCATATTGAAGTACAGGTTCATTTCATACGCGAGCATGTCTTAAAGCACAACATACAACTCCATTTCTTTCCCTACTTAATGACAAGAAGGTAGATGTTTTCACTAAGTCACTTGCACGTGACAAATTCACCGTTCGAGAGAGTTCCTCTCCACTTCATTGGAAACTATGCAAAATTAAGGGGGGGAATGTTAGCATAATTTAGCATAGGCATATTTATTGCATTGTCTTTTATTTAATAATGTGCAACATGTGCACTCTAGTCTAGTGACTTGCATTCAATATTGTTATGTTGGATAACATTCAATATTGGTATTAGTAGTAATTACATGTGCATGTGAGATGGGTCTTATCATCTCGTAGTTGGTGTCTGCTAGGGTGTCATGTCTATCCATATGAGGTTGTCTAATATCTATAAATATTACAGCTCTTGCATTGTAATGTAATCTGATTTCATGATCAATAATATTTGTGAGGCTTCCGTCCCTCTTTGGTCATTACAATCTTATTCTATTCTATCATTTGGTATCTAAGCTATACCATTATTATCGGTATTCATAGGATCACTCGGGAAAGCACCACTACAAGACCATACACATATTCTCCGATCAACCACCTCCATCACTCAGCCATCAGATCCTTAACACAGTAAGTATGGCCCTAATCAGTATAGTTTATTTCAGTTAGTAATCTTTATTACTCTTGTTATTAATCTATTCTTTGCATGCTTATTGCTTCATCACCCACTTGCTTGTAAATCCAAATATCCCTTCACCCACATCACCAAATCACCTATTCTCACTTGTTGTATACTTCTGAGCATACCTAAGACCTCCATAGACCCCCATTCACTCGCCCAAACTTTATTCGACCTCATATCACCCCTACCATTTAACCTATTTTGAGTTTCTTTCACTCGACCACCGTACGCCTGCGGTTACCCATAACCTTTGTCAGTCCTACCTAAAGCGCATCGGCCGCACTCAACCGACATCGGTCTTTGTGTTTTACATCTTGACCAAGAACAAACCCAACAACCACCTTACCAGTTGACCTACATAACCTAGAATCTGACCTTGACTAGTCCCAGAACCTTGACAGACCCCTCACCTCTCAGATCCAACTATAGCCTAACTGTTATGATTAGATTTTCTTATTATATTTGAATGAGATACTTAAATCATATTAACTACAATAGGACCTCGTTTATTTCTCGCATTAACATTTTTTAACAGTTGATTGACATTTGTCAGGAAGTATCACACTTCCTGGAACTAGCATACACTAGGCGATTCCACGTCATATATCATTTAACTATATTTTGTGGCCTTGTTTTCTATTACATGTAGTTCCTCCTAGACAAATAGAAGCTCTCACATTTATTTGTGGATCAAGAATTTAGAATGCACGTAACAACCATCAACTCGACCAACATGTAATAGGTATTCCTCCTTTTCCCTTACCATTATCTGCTTCGTCATTTCAAAAGGTAAAGAAAAAAGTGAAACAATGGTGTTACAATTTATAGAGTGAGAGGTGACTTATCATCTACCCCCAATGGATTTTCATATGTCCTTGTGCAACTTGAAACTTTTGAATTCCTAGGAGAATATTAAGTCCATTTTTATAACATAAAGGTGACTTATTACATTAGGAACATTAGGACATATGAAAAAGTGCAACCCCAATGCAAAATTAGAATATTGGAAAGTGAGAGAAAGTTGGGGGGAGAAGAGGAGAGAGAAAGAGAGAGAGAAGAAGAAGAGGAGATGTCATTCCCGATGAAGTTCATTGATCCTCATTGATGGAAAGCTCCAAATGCAGTGAAACTCTAAATCTTGAATTCCTTGCACACTGTGAAAATCTTTCAAATTGGCTCACGAATCACTCTCCAAGTTGAGTGAACTATTTTGTTGATGATCACAATTGTGGTACCATTGTCAGATTGGATGGTTCGTGTCTCGGGCTCATAGTGGAAAGAGAAGGCTAGGACTAGCTTGAGACTTTGCACAGACACTGGGTGTCCTACAATGCAAACAAGCCACTTGTGAATATTTGGTCCTCTGATCCTCCTTCGGTCCTTGGAGGCCATGTGAGTCTTAAGGTCATTCAAGTCCATGTATGAGACATCGTTGTCTTCCACATCATACTCATAGGTGAAGGGTTGTGTCGGATTTTGACCCATCCATTTCAGCTTCATGTCTCCCTTAGAAAAATCAACTTACTATTTTTAGTAAGTGTGAAAAATCAAGTCCCCGCTCTTCAATTGGATGTTGCAGCTCAGTTTTCCTCTTTCTCCATGCGTTCCTCGTTCCTTCTAGATCAACTTTCTATTTTTAGCAGGTACTCAAGGGACCACTTACTATTTTTAGTAAGTACCAAAAATGTTCATTCTGGTGAATTCTCAATGTAGTTCACCTTCAATGACTTTGTCTCCTTCGCAAGTTCTTTTGTCGATGACTTTCCCAAAATAGTAGTTCCTATGTAGTAGACCTGCTATTTTTAGAAATTTTGCTTCAGTAGTTGGATTGATGTGGAAGGAATATTTTGATATGGGTTTTTTCCCAATATCACCCCTCTAAAATTTTGGGCCCACTTGCTTAATAGTCCAAGAGATTTTAAAGTTTTAATTTTCAGACTGGTAGTGCTTCTAGATGCGTGACCATTAATGGACCTCAAAATTGTAGGTCTATTTTTCTCCTCCATTTGTGACAAAATAAATTTCATTGTGATAGGTTTCTTCTTCGATGCTTCACGTGCAATTCTACTTCATTTCACCCAACGGTTTGACGGGAAATTGGATTTTTTCTTCGTTGAGCCAGAAGTGGGATTTCTTCATTGTGGATGCTCTATAGCACGAGGGGAGAGTTTGAAGGTGTCTTATTGATGGCCTTGGGTAGAGGAATGAACATAAAAATATAGCTTGTTGTTTCATGCATCCATTTGGGATATTTCTTCAACTTTTCGTTTCATGGCCATGGAGTTTTCTCTGTGCTTCTCCTTCTTTGTTTTGTGCTTCTCCTTATGTTTGCTCCAATTTTCCTTTAGGACCTGCATGCATTTTTGGGGTGGAAGAGGAGTACCTCTGTGGTAGGTCTGGTATGAGATTCAGTAATGGAGTAATGGAGGTGAGAAGTTATAGAGGAAGAATGGAGGAAAACTGTGCACGGGAGTGGAAGCAACTGGAAGCACTAGAAGCACTGAAGCGGCAGTTAGATTTTTTGAATTTTTGAAATTATGAGAGGAGAAGCTTGGGTGAATTTTCCATGCTTTATTTCCCTGACCTCAGGGATGTGAGGGACATAAAATTCCATGGTGGTCAAGAGGATGACATGTGGCGGCGATCCGATTCAGGGGAATGAAATTGAGAAAAGTTGCTTTAAAGCATCGGGAGTGAAACGGAGTCACATGGATGTCCAAAAAGATCCCCATAGTGGGTTGGGTGAATTTTTACATGTTTTATGTCCCTCACCTTAGGTAAATAAGGGACATTAGTTTCCATGGTGGTCCTAGAGCTGATACGTGGCGCTTGATCCGATGGTATGGAATGGATGCTCCAAAATGCACAGTAAAGGGGCTGAAGCGCCAAGTCTGGAGGTCACATGGATTTCAAAAGTCTCCCCATAAGGGGGTTGAGAGAAAATTTTCAAGGTCTGATTTCTATCACCTTAGGGACATAAGGGACATCAGTTTCCACAGTTTCTCTAGAGCTAACATGTGGCACTTGATTGACGGAAGGGAATGAATGCTCCAAAAATGCACCTAGAAGTGAAAGTCGGTCACATGGATGTCTAAAAGGCTCCCCACAAGGTTCTTGGTGATTTTTCCATGTATTATGTCCCTCACCTTAGGTAAATAAGAGACATAAATTTCCATGGTGGTCCTGGAGCTAACACATGGCGCTTGATCTAACGGCAGGGAATGGATGCTCCAAAAATGCACTGGGGTGAATTGTCATGTCTCGGGGTCACATGAGGGTCCAAGAGGTCACATGGGGGATGGGAGAATTTTTCAATGGTTTTTTTAACCTTACCTTAGGGACTTTGGTGACATGAAATCCCACTAGGCTCCTAGTGTTGACACGTGTCCTCCCAAAAAATGACTAATTCTTGAATTGTCTTTGAGAGGGCAACTTAGAAAAAAGATAACTTGAGCTCTGGTGGAATTTATTAGTGAAATTTTATATGATCCTGACTGGAAATGGAATTTTTAATCCAATGGTGGGGGTCTCATGTATTTATTCATCCATATAATCCCTGAAAAATGTATTTGTGATTTGAGACTCCACTTGTGCCTGATAAAAACTCCCGAAAATCCTATGCACCAAGGTGTTGTGAAAAATATTATTTCACCATAATTTAGGTATGGGAATAATATTTTGGTGATGTTTCATTTACTTATAACTCCATCTAAACCTCCTAGAATCTTCTTCTGAAGCTCGACAACTATTTTAGGCCCGTGTACTACCTAGGCTTGTGAACCCTGTTTTCACTCAAACTGCTCCAAGTATTTCAAAACTTCCCCAAACCTTCCAAAATCATTTCCATTATGTTCTAAGGTCTTAAATTCAACTCCATGTTGAATTTTCCCTTCCGTTCTACTACTGAGGGTGATCATCTCGGGAAGGCCAATGATAGCCCTTCCCACAACTACTATAGATAGCATCTTTTCAGAACTCCCTAAAATCACCTAGGGAATGAATAGGACCAATTTTACATCAAATAGTGGGTGAGAAGACTAACATATTTGACTTGGGGTTCGGGAATGATAGAAGTTGAAAAATTTGACACTTGGGTATAGTTTTCATGCTAGAAAATTATCAATTTCCTATTGCACATTTTCACGAAAAAACTTTCTCAAGCACAATATAGCAATTCTGTCACCAACAATATTTACAATAATTATAATTTTTGACTATAATGCTTAATAAATTGGATAATTGAAATTCGAGGTGTAGTCTTATTACAATAAAGAATAGAGACAAGAAATTTGTCACTATTACAAATGCAAAGAAAGACTTGGCCGTGGTAAGTAATTAGTATTTTAGATTAAATTTTTTGTTGTTATCGTTTATCTACTTTCTAACTATGGGATATTTTAATTAAAATCTGAATACCATACATTGAAGAAGGAGGTGCAGGTTTTAGATGAGCACTTGAAAAAAGTGAGATAAAGTGTACATGGTTCTTCAAAGAGAAAATTAAACAAGTAGAAAAATAAATTACCTAACATTATAAAGTAGTATGGAATGGATCCTTATATTTTTTAAAAAAAAAACTAATGAGGATCCTTTCTCCTTTCAAGCATGGGAATGTAGCTAATGAGGATAAACAAAATCTTGAAAATATCAATGTAGTTGTAAAAGAATTAGTCAAGTCTATAGTTTAAATGTTGATGTTATAGAACCTCCTCAAGAACAAGGATCCAAATGAAGGAAAACTATTAATGCAAATCATTTTATTTTTCAAATGAAAACATTATCTTGATGTCAAATTGTCAATCATTTTATTTCTCTTATGTCTTTTGTCAAATGAAAACATTATCTTTTTCAAGCTTGTACAGTTGATGAATAGTAATACATGGATTCTAGAATCTGGATTTACATTGTATAATTTAGTTTCAAACATTTATGCACTCAATATTGAAAACTTGGATGTACATTTTGTTGTTAAATCTTGATAGTTGATTATTCATGTATAGATAGATTATAATTAAATTGTATTTTCAAATTTGCTGAATTAAATACAAAAACATTAGCTCTATACTATTATGTTTTTTATTAATCCTAATAATCATGATGGGATATATGGATTATAATATATTTGTGAACACATGTGGAATTAATATTGAGAAATCAAAGATTGAACATACTTTCCTAATAATGAAATTAAATTTAATTACATCATCCATTTTGTAGTTTGCACAACTATTTACTATCTATTATTTCCAAACATTATAAAAACATAGAAGCGATTTAAAATTTCCAAACATTATATACAAAATATATGTAAAGGAAAAATAAATAAATGACGAGTCATAATATATATTTCAAAAAATGAATATGTTCAATTGTCTGGTAGTTGAAACAACCCTATCCTAAATGGTCCTTCATCACTTATTTTATCTATTGTAGTTTCTGGTCTTCTAGAGTCCAAGTCAATTTAGTTATAATCTAAGTCTCTATTGGTTTCTATCTCGATTAGCATATCTCTACTTTGCGAGGATTTCAAGTAGCTAATGCTCTTTCATATGGAAATGTGTCCACTCCATATCTTAAAACATACAGTCTCAAACAAGTTTCCATATTTTTGTCCAATATGTTGTGAAGTTTTGATTTTAAAAATTGTAATGCACTAAAAACCATTTCATCTTCAACAAAACTAAGAATAATTATTTGTATGAGTTCATATAGTTTTGAAGTATTCACTTAAAGTTTCTCTCATAATTTTATTGTGAAACAATTTTTTCCACAATAGTGTAATACCTCCCATTTCTGTTTGTTCAACAAGATTCTTATATTGATCACTCATTTTAATTGAAAAATGTGATGAATATGCTATGAGTAATTTATGTTCAATAAACCATTCATTTCTCCTCCATAAACATATAAAGATTTACAAAATTGATCCATTAGTACAAACATATATTTCTTGAAGAGTTGATCTCTTTGTTCTTCACTAGTTATTAGATTCCATATATTAGGATTTACAACTTACATGGCCTTAAGAAGATCACTATTCTTAAAATGATCTCGATATCAAAAGATAATATTTCATATATCTTCATCATTTTTTCCACGTATTAGAAACTCAGATCAAAAAGAAGGCTTGTGACTAGTACTTCCTCAATTTGAACCTAAGACATAAGGATCTATGTGGAAAGTGTGCATTGGAATATTTTTCCCATCAACCAAGATACAAATATGACCATTGATATCAAATTTAAAATAGTTGTTGCGATCTTTTGTATCTTTCACAACCTTCCAACTCTACATCGTATATTGGCTTCTGAAACCAATCTTGGGTGGAATATAAGGTATCCAAAATCATACATACTTGTTTCCTTAATTTTATAAAATCAAAAATGTATATAGATCTTTCCTAAGCTTGTTTCACCAAGTTGTTTATTTCATTCAACATTGGAAAATACCATATAAAGTTAATAATGTCTCCAAATCTTTCAAGTAATATAACATATCTTTAGCCTTGTCAACTTCTCTATGATTCTTGAACATATACCTTGTTAATGACTGTATTCCTCAAAAATTATGCAAGATGGATCATACAATGATATCCATCTTGTGTCAACATCTTTCAGTAATTTTTTACCATTTCTTATTCCAACATAATATCTCTAAAACTCAAAATATTATAGGACTTATTTACATGTATGAATGTAAGTCTCATATAAGCTTCTCTACTTTAGCAACGTTTTCAAAATTACTTACAATCTTGTAAGCGAGATTCATTCTATGAGTCATGCAATGAATAGGTATCATGTACGGGGAAAAAGTTGTTTGTTGAATACAAACCTAATTTTTGACCTTTCATGGTAGTTTCCCCATCGTATCCAACACAAATTAGCTTTTTAGAGATTGAATGATCATCCATACCATCTATTTCATTCAAATTTTTAATAATAAGTTTGCAGAAGTTCTCATGCGCATATCTAGTATGTGATTTTCCCACAAATGGTTATTAAAATTGAAAGTGTAGACATGCATGCATAGCCAGTATGTATTTTCTATTGATGTGACCTCATCAATCAATAATGCGATAAAATTTGCATTTTTTACCTTCTCTCTCAAATAAGTGATTTCAATTTCTACCATACACTTTACCATTTCACATGCACTGGTATCTTACCAGTGTGTTATTGGAATGTTCGGAAACCCATTACATTGAAATAATATCTTATAATCAATGAGATCTAAAATTGGTCTTCCCTTTTTTAAAATGTGAAATATTGTTCTAAATTGTATCAGTTTTTCATGAAGAATTACATCAGTAGCTTTTGCAAATTTAGCATTTATTATTCCACCTTTCTTTAAAAGGTCTTGAAGATGTTTATGATGATTTTTATATTTTTCTACATATCTTATATGTAAACAATCTTCCTAATTTTTCCATATAGTTACTTTTATTCTTTGTTCCATCATCTCACTTTTTAAACTTATTTACTTTCCCACAATGCTTCTCTATTGTGTCTAACTCATTAAGCTAAAATGCAAATTTGAATGCAAGATTGTAGTAAATATATGATAAATTAAGTATATCAATTACACTCAAGTAAACTAAGCAATAAATAATGAACCCCTAATTGCAAGGAGAGAGTAGAAAGGCTTAGTTGATTTGTTGAGTTCGGAAAGTGCACGGAGCTAGAAAAAGATAAATGTGAAGCACTTACGATTGCATTAGAGCTTATAAAATTGTAGATATGGAGAAGGAGGTGGACTTGGGTGCTTGGAGAGGGAAAGGGGTGCCTGTGGGCACCCTTGGCCTGTTTTGGGTGCATAGGTCAGCGGAAAATTCTCAAAAAACAAAATTCTCAAAGTCGCAAGATGTTTGCTGATGTTTTCATTTTGTCACTACAAATTCACACAATGATCAATGGAGATTTAAAAATGTGTAATAAAACATAGACCGTAAAATCCTCAAATAGATATTAAATCCTAAAAAATAAAGATGCAAAATGAGGGGTCAAACTATTCTCAGCTTCCACAATGGCGAGCTTATAAATGATCATTGCACTACATCTCAGAACCAATGTATTTATATGTGTGTGTTAAAAATTATTCCCTAGGTTGCTCTTGTGTCAGTCACACGTGGATAGCGAGCAAGTATCTAGATGTAGAATGTAGTAAATGTGTGCATGGAATAGAATGAACTTCCCTCCTATAAAGTGTGATGCAAAAAACTAGCCCTTGTGTCCTTTGTGATGGAGCTAGATGGATGCAATAGAGCTCTTAGATGCCTTGATGGATGCAACCTTAGGTGGTGATAGATAGTTCTTAGTGTTTGGTCCCTTATTATGATCACATATATTTATATTTATATGATTTATTTTCTTGAATTTGGTAATTAACCCCAAAAATGCCAACTACAAAAATATAATATGCTTAAATGGTTGGAAAGGCCTAAAAAGTGAGAGTAAAGTACAAAGGGGACAAGAGTTCCCAAAGGGGAAGAGGGCACATGGTCCTAGTGTCTGGCTGGTTGTTAGTGTTCGGGATGACAAATTTTGAAGAGTAAAAGGAATACTGAGCAAGTAAGGTTATAAGACCAAAATTACTAACACAAAGTAAAGAAAGGTTGTCAAAGACATGGGTTAATTATTACTTCTCTTACTTAGGAATCATATGAATAGTAGTGTGTGATCAAGACTAGATAATTACCCAAATTGTGTAATTGTGTGTCTACATTTTCCCCACTTTATATTAGTGAGTGGAAATCTTAGTAACATAAAGTGGGAGATATGTACCTAATAACCATGTAGATTGATGTAAAAAGCATCTTTGAGGACTAGAAAAATCTTGGAGTGATAAAAATTTGAAGTGTGGATGCAAAGGAGGAAAAAGTGTCAAAATTTGATGAAAGGCCATTGTGTTAAGGACCCAAGTCGGACTCACGAGCCCTAAATACTATGTTTCTTAGTAACATGTTGTGTATAATGTTGCATGTAGTGAATGATTCACCCATATGATGTCCCCCTCATTTGGGGTACATATGACATCGCGAGAAGGAGTATGTGGCCCAAAGAGGATCGATCATGTATTGAGTTGTGCCTTATAGAATTGGTGGAGAATGTGTTTGGTAGAAACCAAGGCACCTACAAACAAGTGTCTAGGAAAACAAGTGTTAGTACAAGAAAATACAAACACTCATGTAAAAGATGAAATATAATCTAAGAAGACAATATGTAAGATAAGATGCAAGTAGAAGACAATATATTTGTGAAAATTAGGTTACAAACATGGGACACCACTCACGATGTTTCGAGATAATCAAGGTCAAAATGGTCATAAGCATACAAATGTGCACACAATACAAAAGGGAAAAGCCTACAAACAAGATCATACAAAGAGTAAACAATGTAACCGACAACCATGAAAGAAAATAATCCAGGAAAAACAAATGTTACACATGAAGCACCCGTTAGCACCTTAGAAAGATAAAAAAATATTTCAAATCATGTATAATTTGATAAACTAATGTGATATGAAAAAAAATGAAATAATAGCACTTGTAATGTATGAAAGTGGATGCCCCGGGAGCCGCTATGGGACTAGTAATAGATATTGCACCAATCATTCATGCTACATGAAATGGACCCATTAAATTTTTATCACAACTAGAAAGGAAAGTGAATTCACATGTTGTATGATAAAGATGATGACATACAAGATATCTATCTAGCATGTGTAATAAAGTGAACATGTAACAAACAAATATAAGCAAGAGTAAATGCAACCAAGATATTTAGTATGTTGTGGATGAGATGGAATGGAATGGTTAGTGAATGATAGGAATAGTTTTCCCCATGAGTGGATGTGGATGTATGCAATGAGGTTCATTTGTTTATTCCCCCTCAACAGTCAAGAATGAACCATAAATGAGAGTGCATCATCGGGAAATGGTTTGAGCGATGTGTTATATGTAGAAAGGGTGATGAATAAAGTGATGATATTACATGCAACATAGGGATGATGTTATGGAATGTGTGATGATTTATCCTAAAGCGTATATCACTAGATGGGTGAATAAGATGTTAGCAATCATGATGATGTAGCACAAGGTGTATATCATGAAATGTATGGATAGGATGCTAGAAAGTGGTGATGATTTAGCACAAAGTGTATATCATGAAAATGTATGAATAAGGTGATGGCTAAAAATGTCACATAGTATGATAAAAATATTGATTGATTGATTGTGAAGGTTAAAGTGTATAATGATGTAGGTGTGATGAGGTGAGGTTCAATTTTTATTTATACCCTCAGTAGTTGAGTATGAACCATTGGACTAGAGTGTGTCATTGGGTAGTGAGCATTTTTTTATTGTGTTTGAGAGATATGAAATGTTTTGGATTGTATGGTGATGTTATCATGTGAAAAGTATGATATGTGTAGTGCAGCATGCAATGTGTAATGGGTAGAGGAGTAAGATGTGTAATAGGTGTAATAGGTTGGTAGTAGAGAATATGAGATGTGAAACGTGTAATATAGAATGTGAAGTGTCTAATGCAAGATTTATATATATAAATGTGGATGATGTGAAATGTATAAAAATGTAGGGTGGTGAATGTGTACTATGTATAAGTGTATAAAGCAAAAAGTGCAGATGATGAATAATGGATTGAAGATTGTATATGTAGAAAAGTGTATGATTTTTGAAGATGTGTAACGTGTAATGTCTATTGTGCATTTGTGAGAGTCATGTGTAATTATCTAGTCCTAATCACATACTACTATTCATATGATTCCTAAATAAGAGAAGTACTAATCAATGCACGTCTTTAGCCACCTTGCTTTACTTTATGTTTCTAATTTTGGTCTTACACCCTTACTTGCTCAGTCTACCTTTTTACTCTTATAAATTTGTCATCCAGAAACTAACACCCAACCAAGATGCCAAGCACAGGCACCCTCATCCCCTCTAGGGCACTCGTGACCCCTTTATACTTTACTCTCAATTTTGGTTCCTTTCTATCCATTTGAGAATCTTATCTTTTTGGTATCGACATTTTCAAGATTAATTATGAAATTCAAGTGAAAGAATCATATAAATATAAAGTTATGTGTCTGTAATAAGGGACCAAGCACTAAGCACTATCTATCACCACCTAAGGTTGCATCCATCAAGGCATCTAAGAGATCCATTACATCCATCGGAAGGGACACAAGGTTTTGTTTTTTCTGCATCACACTTCATATGAGGGAAGTTCATTCTATTTTATGTGCATATTTACTACATTCTACATGTAGCTACTTGGTCACTATCCACGTGCGATTGACACAAGAGTAACCTAGGGAATAATTTTGTACACACACATGAGAACTACATTGGTTCTAAGATGTAGTATAGTTCTCAATCAGTAAGCCCCCATTGTGACACCTAAGGATAGTCCAACCCCTCCTTTTTCATCTTTCATTTTTAGGATTTGATGTCTATTTTAGGGTTTTTCAGGTTTATGTTTCATTATAGGTTTATAGCGACTCCAACGATCATTTTACGAATCTCTAGTGATAAAAGGAAAACATTAGCAAACATATTTTGACCCTAAGAATTCATTTTTTTGATCATTTCCTCATACCCAAACACCTAGAAATAGGTATAGGGTTCCCACAAATCCTCATATCCCTCTCTAGGTGACCCAATCCATCCTCCTCCAAATCTACAATTTTCTGAGCTCTAGTGCGATGGTCAGTGCTTTCGCATTTCTCTATTTTCTATCTCTATGCACTTTCTAGAACTTGAAGAATCATCTAATTCTTTCTACTCCTCCTTTCAATTAGGGTTTCATTATTTATTGCTTAGTTTACTTGAGTGTAATTTTTATACTTAATTTATCATTTATTTACTGTAATCTTGCATTCATATTAGGTTGCATATTAAATTTTAGCTTAATCATTTTGGTGAACCCGTGATCAAACCCTCCCTTTTGAATATGTATTCACCTTATCAAGTCATGACTCAATCATTCTATCCTTCTTTTGCACCCACTAAGGTTTCAAGAATAGTTACTATCGCTGCTGATTTCATACAAGTTTGCACCCAACTTTCTCCCCATTTTATTACGCCTCAAACCGATCCTTCTATCAATGTGGTAACTACTCACCGCACTCATCCTCCTACAGCTCCACCCATTTCTATCCCACCACCTATCAATTCTTCAGCTCCTCCTACTACTTCTAAGGGTTATGATATCGTGAACATCTTAAGAATACTCTAGATAAAATCCCTCTCTACAACTTACTATGCAATGCGCTACATTTCCATTAAACATCAAAGGTTTCCCTTCGTTATATTCATATAGAAAGTGATAATTTTGCAATACCCTTCACACACCTCCTTTAGTCTCTCAAAAAATTTCCATGTGTTATATCATTCACTGATGAGGACATATCCCCATTTGCTAAAGACAATCCATGTGCACCATTTCTTATCACGATTGTTATCAGCACCACTTACATTAAACATGTGCTTATTGATAATGGATTTTCTTTCAACCCATGAGCTTATTCCCTTCTAAAATGATTGGAATTAATGATAATCTAATTTCTAAGAAATATACTCTTATTCAAGGATATGATTCAACTACTGATACATGCCTAGGAACTATTTCATTTCATATTAGAGTTGGGCCTAATACTATCCTCACCAAATTCTATGTTATAGATGCTCCATTGAAATTCATCCTCTTACTAGGTATACCTTGGATTCATGTAATGCAAGAGGTCTCATCTACTATACACCAATGCATCAAATTCTTCCATGATGGCTATGAACATACTATTACTACAGATCCTGAACCTTCAAATTATGTCTACACCAATTTCAATTACATTTTGTGGTCTTTTCCTAGTTTCCAACTACATATAGTACATCTACATTCTGTAGGAGTATCAATATTGTTTTCTAGTTCAATAGGTTCAATGAATGAATATTTGGATGACCATTCAAATTTATAAGTCCTTCTTAAAGTCCACTTCCCACTCTTACATTTTTGATGTGTGTTTCTGAAATATTTATCTGAAATTTGAGTTGGATGGAAACTAGGATTATCGTACTATCAATGTGATTTGAATTACTCGAGATGATTGGGAATTTCATCTAGGGTAAGGTCATTGCTTAAGGTTTTCTACATTTTAAATTTATTGGGTTATTTATTTCATCCTTAAGTAAATCAAAATATAAAGTAACATTAACATAATAAAAGTCAAATTACCTCCTGGCACCGGTGTTGCCATGGGCTAGCTAAAATATTTTGCCGATATAAAATGTATATGCCATGCCACGTTTTTTTTTTCCTTAAGTTCTTTTTTTCATTTTGCAACAAGAGCCATCATATGGGTGATTTTGAATTTTGCACATGTGACAAAAATATAAAAGTTTCAAATAAGATTTGTTAAAAAAATGCAAAACATTATGATAAATAAAGATCATGCTACATGGTAACATGGATTTAGCTACCAAAACTATTTAGGATGGCCTGACAACTTTGGGTATGTTAGATCAAAAGTGTCTCCAACCTCCTGGAAGAATATCAAGACAGCATTCCTAACAAAATTGCCAATAAGTAACTTCAAAGCTGCCGGTTGGGGTTATGCGAACATGATATCGAGATCACCACATGGTTCCATACTTGCATGTTATTTGCGAACAATAACACAAATAAAAAAGTTACTTATCCAAAGTAACATGTTATTGATATCATTCAACATTACATAATCACCTTACCGGTGGAATCATGTATTTAGATTTTTTTCTAGTAACAATTCTACACAAAAACCTTGACAAACCGATTCAAACTTTTTCACTTACCTCTTTCACTTATTCCTTTGTATTTTTGGCTTATACTTTCATATTTTTCATAGGCTTATTCACTTTTACCTTTAACTTATAATAGTATATTTTATTACTATATTATGGAAAATTAATCCTATATATAATAGTATATTATAATATGAAGGTGAATATACTAACATTGGTCGGCCCTTAGTGGAAACACTAAGGTGAAATTATGGTCAAATTTATTTAGGACTTGTAAAATTTTAGTGAATGCTTTATCGTCATACGGTAGTAAAAAAATCACCAATTTCACAATTCAAAAATCCTAATATTCATCATTTCATGAATATTTTTCCTATAATGAACCCTAGTGGATGGAATAGAATATACTTCCCCCTATTATGTAGTGTATGCAAAAGTGATGCAACCCTTGTCCCTTGTATGGATGCTAGATAGATATATTTTGAGTGCTTTCTTGCCTTTGGAATGTAAGCTTGGGTGATGATAGTAATGTTATTGCTTAGTTCCCTATTTTAAAAACATAACTATGTATTTATATGATTCCCTTCTTTGAATTTCTTAATTAACAACTGAAAGAATGACCCAAGGTAATAAAATGTAATTGAGAAGTGAAGGGGGTCCAAAAGTGGTAGGAAAAATATAAAGAGGGACGTGAGCACTTAGGAGGATAGGAACGCCTAGTGTTACTATTTGAGTTGGGAACTAGTTTGTGAAGCCATAGAAAAATCAAATAGTCAAGTGTCGGAAGGAGTAATTGATGCGAAAAATCCAACAAAAGAAAAAGGTCAAAGAGAGTTGGCAATTATAAGTGTCCTTGTCTCTGGCTAGGTTTGTACTTGGGATTTTTGAGATCCTTGAGGATGGTCAAGTTTTTTTGAATTTTCTCTTAGGTGGATATTTTTTCTCTGTTCTTTCCTATCATGGGATTTTTTTATGGTGAATCTAGGGGTGAAATTTTTTTTTTGTCTAGGACCATGTTTCAATTTGTTTCTTGTTGTGCTTTGTTTCCTATCTTTCGAATGTATAGGGTTATTGATCCATTCAAAATTATTATTGTTTCATTTTGGTTATCCTTTGGCCTAGCTTCATGTCTTGTACAAGGTTTTTGGTTCCTGAAAACCAAATCCTTATTACCTTATCTAAAAAAACTAGTTTCCTTGCTTAGGAATCATGTAAAAGCTTTTAGGACCTAGAAATGTACCCAAGTGCCTAATTTTGTGTCTACATTTCCCCACTTTATGTTATTGATTGAATTATTGATAACATAAAGTAGCTATAAGATGTGTACCTTATAATCTTGTAGAAATTTTGGAGAATAGTGTGTCGAGTGAATAAGTGAAGTGTGGAGTGATTGCAAAGTGAAGTGTGGAGACTAGAAAAGGGAAGTGGACCTAAGGGTGAAGCGTATGCATTATAGCATGTTGTTGTAGTTTGTGTGAGATACTTATTATAAGGAAGGACATAAAAAAAAGGAGAAATAAAGTAGTCAAATTTTTGTATATGATAAATCAGATAAAAATGTGTATAAGTATGTAAAAATTGTAAAAATGTGTTAAAGGAAAGTGTACACAACATATGAAGAGAGTAAAGGATATAAGTATCATGTTGCTTAGAGTGGATGATCCAAATGCTGAAGGTGAGGGTTTTGGGTGATCTCACACCAAGAGCAATATTTTTGGGTGATCTCATGCCAAGTGCGAGTTTTTGGGTGATCTCACACCAAAGAGAAAGTGTTGGGGGGAGAGGTCTAGTTTTACTCTCCTTCCATGAATATGCCCAATAAGAACCACTATAGATGGTACGTATCGATTAGTTCTTGATTTTAATGATTGTAACAGATTGTAGGAGATAACATTCATTATGTAACTAAAGGTTTGTGCCTATAACTATAGAACTATTCTATGAACTATTGTAGATTGTGTTGTACTAAGAAATTATTTATATCTTCCCCAAAAAATTAGTAGCTAAGGGAAGACACAAGCACCAGCGCTACTTTCTAATTCTATGTGTTTGACTCTACTTTTGATTTTGATCCAAATCTGATTTGGGGTTGTTATGATTTGTGTTCATGTATTGTCTTGTGTTGTGTTGGTATGAGTTGTAGCTCTTAGCTACTGTAGGAGTGATTTTTTCACCTAATGTATGCCCCCCTCATTTGGGGTGCGCATGATGATAGTAGGAGAATGTGGCCCAAAGGAGAGGACCTGATTCTGATCTGAATTGGCTACCTGGTAGGGGTAGGGGATGTGCATGGTAGAAACCAAGACACATGCAAAAAAATTGGTATAGTAACATGTGTCAATTGTAAAACATGTAATAGAAAACAATCTAATGATCAAGCAAGTTTGTAGATAAGTTAGACCATGAAAAGTAGGTTTCAAACATGGGACATCACTCAAAATTTCAAAAAACAATCGGGGCCGAAGCATCCACAAGAATACAATGATCACACAAGTTAGAGGGCATAGCACTGTAAACAATAGCATACAATGGAAAATAATAACAAGTAAAATGTATCGAGATAACCATGGTGTCATAGAGTCCTTAAAAATAAATACTACACATGATGTGTAGATATTCCCTAAACCTCCATAAACCATGGTGGAGTAGTAGATAATCTTGATAGCTTTCGACGATGCCAAGAACGCTAAAAGCGTAGTTCGGATGTAAAAGTTCTTGCGGTCAAAGTTATTCAAATTTTGATTAAGGGGTGGTCAAAGTTGGTCAAAATATAAATTTATGGTCTTGGAATCTAAAAAAATCAATTCTATGGTTTAGTGCTTGTCATGATATTTTTAATACATTTTGAATAGACCAAATCGACGAGTCTTTATGCGAAAGATATGCGCGATCAAAGTTGAGGTCAACCCCGACAAAAAAATGACATGGCAAAAAGGTGAACCAATCATATACTGACACGTGGCACTAATCCATTTGAGCACATGGACCTCTAATTTTGGTAGAAAAATTCTATGTGTGGCCATTCCACATGAAAATATGACGGTTTAGTCTTATTAAAAGGTTTGGATAAAATTATCTCTCGTGGACTATGGGATTGATTCCCATATAAGGATAAAAGATTTCCATTTGCTATGTATGGGGGATAATGTGCTCAAAGGGATTAGAACCCATGACCTGTCCCAAAATAATAGGTAGCCTTACCAACCTACCAACCATTGGCAAGTGAAATAAGAGGTAAATTTTATTTAAACAAGTTTTTCTATAGGTGCAGGTATTGGTGCATAGCAATGGCTATTTTAGAAATCCTTGTTTTGAGGAACTTAGAGGTTCGAACCAGATTTTAGTGTAAACTAGAGAGTTATGCAAAATTTTAAGATGATTCCGGTGATATAAGGTTTTTCCAATTTGGAGTTCTTAAAATTATTTTGGAAATATTTTTGTGCAGATTTTGTCGAAGAACTATAGGACAAGCTATTGTGAATCCAAGAACAGACACAGAGAGTAGTATTTCTAATTGTTTTCAAAGCTCAAGAGTTCTTGGGTAACTTCTGGCAGAATTATAAGGTTCATTTATTTTATTTGTATATTTTTATTGTAAATTGAAAATCTGAAATTAATGGATTGGTTCTAAAATGAACCCAAGGACGTAGGAATTCTCAACCCCGTAAACAAATTTTGTGTTGTCTAATTTTTCCTTTGATTCTATTTTTATAGTCACTTATCATATGATTTAATAATTATAATTAGATATCAGTTTGGATGTGATAATTAAGTGCTTTGAATTTTTTTGGAAAATCAATTAAATCGGTAAAATTAAATTTTGGGGCTTTGATCAAACGGTGAAATTTCGGATGAATTACATTCAATTTCGAGATCAATTTTTGTCACAAATCAGATTATTGATCAATTTTGGAGTAATTTAATATCAAAAAATGATTCAAACTTAAGATCCTAGAAAATTGTTAAAAGGTGAAATTAAAACTTACGGTTTTGGATCAAGTTTTGGTATCAAAGCCATTTTAGCTCTTTATTTGTTTCAGTTGATTTCAGTGGTTTTGCATTTTTGGGATTGATCTTTTAGTTGTAATGTGTAGAATTTGGAAGAACATATATGTAGGAAACCATGGGAAAAATTCAAACAAGGAAAATTTTGATGAGCTTGAAGCTTACAATCACCAGATCCAGGAAGAGAACTCTCTCCTGAGATCAATGTATTACTCCTTAGAAGAGGAGAATGCATGGTGAAGTCATAATTACAAGCCTAGGATGAGCTCTTGGCAAGATTGTAGAATGGTGAGTAGAAAATGGAAATACCCTTGACTACAAATGCATAAACAATGGTGATGCATGCTTTGTAAGTATGTCACCACTAGATTCCTCTTCCCATTCAAATTCACATTAAAGTAACTATGTTTTTGGTGGTTCTAAAGGTACACTAAAGGCATTGGATCTAAGTAATTAAATAAAATGAGATTTAATGAAATTGGCCTTGGTAAGAACAACCAAGGAATTGCTAACCCAATACAGGTCGAGGATCATCCCCGTTATACAGGTTTGGGTTTTTCTAGTGTGGGAAAGGAAATTAGAGAGCCCTCAAGCATGCTAAAAGAAGAGAATCTTCCAACAAGATAAAGTGTATGCCCCACTAGCACAACAGAATGGGAATGGTAAGAAGGTTAAGATAAGAGATAATGAAATTCCACCTCTTGTTTCTTATCATAGACATAAGCCTGGGAAACAAGGTAAACCTTCTGAAGATCCACTCTTTCTATTTAAACAATATGGGTATGATATACATATTATGATGAATGATTTTCCATGCACATTTTGTGGAGGAACTAATCATTTGTAGCCTTTTTGGAAGAGGAAATCATTCTTGCAAAAGTATTTTCCCAATGAGCTTAAAGTGAAAAACCAATCTTGTAGCTTTCAGGCAAGAAATGGTAAAAATAATTCCTCACCTAGAAGAAGGAGAAAAAGAGGAATTATTGCACTCATTTTCATATGAGTGGACACACGGTTGATAACTGCTAGAAACTTCATCCAAAAAGCCATCGATGTATGGTAAGAAAAAGTTGGAATATAAGGTAAAATAAGTTTTTAAACCATCAGTTAAAAATGAATCAACCTTGGATCTATCCACAGAAAAACCACAAATGAGTCCATTCTATTTTAATGTGGAAAATGAAAAATCATGTGAATTAGATATATTTACATTTACATAGCTGTAATTTCTAAGTAGCATGCAAAGTTTTGAGCATTTTGTGGGTTTTGATGTATGTTGAAAGGAAAATTCCATATTTTTATTTTCTATGAAATTGGAAAAATGGTGTCACCTATAAAGAAGATCTGGGGGATAGGTTAAACATACTCAGATTAAACTTCTTACTTATTAAGGATGAAAAATGCCATTTTTATTTTAGCAGCAGAGTATGCAAATTCAATGGGCATGGGTATAATGTCTATTTTTGGAAATGCATTTTAGTATCTATTGGTTAAATGTCATTGTGCAAATCTGGGACACATTTTTGGTTTTGTAATTAATATACAAACTTGTTGTATCTACACAGGTATTTGCACATACATGATGACCCTTATTTTTAGGGCATTTATTTGTAACTACCCTATGTAGTTACAATTGGTGTGTACATTATTTGCACTAACAAACAAGTGTACGGGTATTTCTGGTGATCATTTAAAGCAGTCAATAGTTCACCGTTATGGGTAAGCATATAGTTTATTTATATCCTTTTATAGTTCAGTATGTGAGGATAGATTTGGAAATTTCATCTTACTCAGTTTTGAATATAGCTATTTTTGGCGTGGATGGTCTAATTATTCTAGATAGTGATATTTGCGGTGTTTCTGATTTAGATGGACGAGTGGGTAGTAGTCTAATTATGGGTAGTTTAGATGTCTGGATACTAATCTATTTTAGTATAATTGTATTTTTAGTGATCGTCAGTATCACAGAGTATCAGTTGAACACTTTCTTTCTTTTTTTGAATGGGTGTTATTATATGATCGATTGTTTTTATGGCATCACGGTGGGATTTGAAAGTTCATAGAAGTTGACAAGGTGTTGAAGTATCAATTGGACACATGTTTTCTATTTTTGAATGGGTGTTATTATCGGTCGATTTTTTTTACTACTTAATCAATGATTTGAATTTATTTAACCATAATGTTATTTCTGGATCTTATGTGTGTTTGTGAAATACATGATGGTTTAGCAAAATTTGTGGGTGGAAAATAATTTTTGTGGAAAAAGCATTCCCGGTTGGGATGAGTGATCTAGAGGATATTCTAATGTGTATATGTTCCCTAAACCATGGAGGAGAAATAGATCATATTGAGAGCTTTGACAATGCCAAGAACGTTAAAAATGGAGTTTAGATGTAAAAGTTACCATTGGTCAACGGGTGGTCAAAGTTGGTCAAAGTGGAAAATTTATGGTCTTGGAATTTGAAAAAATCAATTCTATGGAGTAGTTCTTGTCACAAGCTTTCGACATATTTTGAATGGACCAAGTTTGAGTTCGTATGCGAAAGATATGTGTAGTCAAAGTTGTGCTCAAACCCAACAAAAATAATGATGTGGCAAAAGGTGAACCAATCATATGCTGACATGCGGCACTACTCCATTTAAGCACATGGACCTCCAATTTTGTTAGAAAAATGCTATGTGTGGCCATTCCACATGAAAATAGGATAGTTTAGTCTTATTAAAAGGTTTGGATTAAATTATCTCCCGTGGACTATGGGTTTGATTCCCATATGAGGATAAAATATTTCCATTTGCTATGTATGTGGGATAATGTTCTCAAAGGGATTAGAACCCGTGACCTATCCAAAAATAATAGGTAGCCTTACCAACTCACCAACCATTGGAAATTAAAATAAAAGGATGTAAAGTTTCTTTAAACGGGTTTTTCTATAGTCAGGTATTGGTGCATAATAAGAAGTTTTCAAAACCCTTGTTTTTAGGCACTTAGAGGCCGAACCAGATTTGAGTGTAAACTTGAGATTTTTTGAGAAATTTTGAGACGATTCTAGTGATATAAGGTTTTGTCCGATTTGGGGTTCTTGAACTTATTTTGGAAATATTTTATCGGAGAACTATAGGACATGCTCTTGCAAAGCCAAGAATAGACACATAGAGCAGTATTTTTGATTTTTTTAGAGTTCAAGAGTTCTTGGGTAACTTTTGGAAGAATTATAAGGTTCATTTATTTGATTTGTATATTTTTATTATAAATTACAAATCTGAAATTAATGGATTGGTTCTAAAACGAACCAGGGACGTAGGAATTCTGAACCCCATAAACAACTTTTGTTTTGTTTGATTTTTCTTTTTCAAGTTATGATTTTTACATTCACTTATCATATAATTTAATAATTATAATTCAAATATCAGTTTGTATGCAATAATTAAGGGATTTGAAAAATTCAAGAAAATCAATTAAATCTGGTAAAATTAAATTTTGGGGCTTTGATCAAACAATGAATTTTCAGATGAATTAAATTCAGTTTCGGATCAAGTTTTGTGACAAATTAGATTATTGATCAATTTTGGAGTAATTTAATTCAAAAAATTGATTCAATCTTAAGATCCTAGAAAATGGTTAAAAAGGTGAAATTAAAACTTGTGGTTTTGGATCAACACATAAAGCACATGTTAACATGTTATAAAGATAAATAGTATGTCAAGAGCATGTGTAATCAGCAAAAAGTAAAGTACTTGTAATGAGAAGTGGTGAATAATATAGAAATAGAACCTATGTAGGATGTGATATTAGAGATATTAGATTCCCTAGAGGCCTCAATGAGATTGGTACAAGGTATAGTGTGAGGCATCAACGTAGCGTGTAAGAACATGCAGAGATTTGCATTCACCGCAAAAGACCAAGTGAATGCGCATGTGCATACATGGAAAGATAATGATATATTAATAATATGTATAGCATAGAAAACAAAGTATAACATGTAAATAAAATAATCTTAGCAAGAGTATATGCAACCAAGATAAGCAAGTGCAATGTATAAGTGTGATGGAATGGTATGTAAAGTGTCGAGATGATAGGATTAATGTGCCCCCAAAGGATGTGCATGAAATGAGGTTCATTTATGGGTAAGTGCAACAAGTTGGGGATAAAAATGGGTCATAAGTGGACATCATATTGCAAATAACAACATAATATCAACTTGTAGGGATTATTAGCAATGCATACACTCAAAATTAGAAAAACTTATATCAATATGAATCGTAGCATCCGGAATCTAGTTTCTAAACTACTATTTTTTTTTTAAATGGACAAGTTTAGCTATATTAAACACTCAAAATTCAATGACTTGGTTTTTTAAAAACACCTATAAGATTGTAGTCCGTTTGCCCGTGATTTGGATGACCAAAAATTGATATATATATTTTTCCTTTGGTGAGAAGTTAGATGCCACTATCTATCTTGGGATAGATTTTATTTTGTATTTTTTTGAGCAATATTTTATTTTTATGATTTTTTCCATGAAAGTGGTTTGAAAACATAAAGAAAACAAAGCACTTTTTGTTTGCCCACCATAACTTCATCAAAAAATATTGAAATCAAAATATTTTTTTGAACATGTATATAATTTCACCACGGTTGGGATGGTATAAGTTTTATCACATTCGAAAAGTGAAACAAAATTTGCAATCTTAAACATAGACAAACATTCATGGGAAAAAGTGTCTTAAAAACCTACTATTAGTAAAAAAATATAAAATGATATTTATCATATTCTATTCACTTTAAAATCAATATTTCTACAAATCTAATGAGTCTCCCTATGCGATGGTACTATTTTTATGACATATTTTTGAATTTTCATTATGGATCAAGTTCACGAAAGACTAAATTTGATTTTTGTTGTTTTTGATGTAAAATTCAGGATTTGATGTCCACTTAATTGTCCCCCAACTTGTTGCACTTACCCTTATAAATGTTACCTCAATAGTCGAATGAACCATAGAACTAGAGTGTGTCATCGGAAATGAGTGTATTATTGTGTGAATAGAAGCTAGAAAGATGTACCATGAATCATAGAGCATAAAGTGTGAATGATGTAAGGTTCATTTAGAATTGGACACTCAATAGTTGAGTATGAACCTTGAAACTAGAGTGTGTCATAGGGAAATGAGTGTGTTGTGTGAATAAAAGCTAGAAATATGTACCATGAAGTGTAGAGAGTGAATTGTAGTGGAAGTGGACTTCATTTCATGATTAGATCCTAACATTTGAGTATGAACCATGGAACTAGAGTGCATCATAGGGTAATGATGATATAATGCATGTATCAAAGGGTATAAGAGTGTGCAAAAGGATTAGTGATGAGGCATGGAGTGAAAATTTTAGTAGTAGACATTAGATAAAATTGATAGTGATGGGATGGGCAAGAGAAATCGTGATTCCCCTAAGTGTGTAAGTGATAGAATGTTATCTAACATTAGTGAAGGGTGGGGCCCTCCACCCAAAATATGAGGATATAAAGGCATGTGACAATGCTCTAAGATCAATGGTGTGTGAAAATAAGTGTGTGCTTGTGAAGGAGACCTATTTGGTGAAGGAGGTTGTGAACACTTGTGTGAAGGGGCTTACCAAGTAGGTAACTTAGGCCGATGATGTGGACTAAGAGACCACTAAGAGACCAATGAGGATGAGAATGTCGTGATGTAGGTCATGTGCGAATAGGAGAGCTAGGTGCTAAAGTAGCTTTAGATTTGAGAGGCATTGGAAACCTAGATGTTGTGACTAGTGTATTAGAAAAATTGGGCCGATCTAATGGTGTACATGGTGGAAGGCCAATGTTTTGAATGAACTTGATGCAAAAATGGTTCAAGGAAGGGATGGCTTGGGCGGTGCATAACCAAAATATACCTATGATCATGTCACAACCTTTGATTGAAGATACAATGGTGAATGGTACAATTATAGTAAGGG
Source organism: Taxus wallichiana var. yunnanensis (assembly GCA_018340775.1). NCBI lineage: Eukaryota > Viridiplantae > Streptophyta > Pinopsida > Cupressales > Taxaceae > Taxus > Taxus wallichiana. The sequence continues at coordinate 4,824,775 of CM031235.1, read as the reverse complement.
ACCCAATTTTCATGGGAAGCGACATAACCAAAATACTTAGTGATTTGGAGATGTGGCATCGGAGATCAATAATTGATTTTTAGGAGGAGTGCAATGGAGCATACATTAGTAGGATCTGATGGATAGATCGAGTATTTTTGTGGTATATAAATCAATAGAAGCATTTATATGCAATGAATTATAAGTAAATGTAGCATGATAATCATGATCCAAGAATGTAATGATCAATGGTGATACATTAGTAGAATTGAAAAGGAAATCAAGGCATCATGATGAAGGAGGAGGCATAGCATGATATGTATGATTGACATAAGAAGTGTTAGTTTTCTTCTCATGCTGTAAACTCTTCAACTTTGGAATTATCCACAGAATCACAAAAATAAATGTTGTTGTTCTACTTTCTATTAGAAAATGACAGAGATAGCTAGTGAATGAATTATGCTTATGCTTAGAATCCACAATTATAGGAAAGAAATAATTTAAGCTCATAAACACCAATAAATTTTATCCTGGAAACCTCTAGAGGAGGAAAAACTATTTGGGAAGGGAAATTTATCTTTCTTCCCACTTTTATTGGCCAATTCAAAATAACAAGTACATAATTTACAATAAGTATGAAAGAGAAGTAGATAATATCTCACACTTCCTCCCAAATACTTGTTTGCTCTATCTCAACACTCCTTTCTTCTACAAAACACAATTCCAACACTAAGAACTTCTTTCTCACTTGCTTTCATGCTTAGATGATCATATTATGATCTACAAACATGTATTTATAGCCTTTCTCATGTCCTCCATGCCTTTGGAGAATGGGAAAGGTCATGGAGGAGAAGAGACATGACAACCTTCCAAATTCTAGGTTGTTCATTTCATATTTTTTTTTTCTATCCGAAAGAGCCAGGACCAACCACCCAATGTAGATCGGGGCGGTCCCCGGGACCCGCCACCTTGGTTGGGTGGTAGTTCTGTAACCGCCGCTCTGCATAGAGTGGCATTCCTACTACTAAAAAGATAGAACCTTCGTGTGTTATTTTTCCTTCTTCGTGTTGACTGATTTGATGAAGTAGAGTCATTTTAGATCCCTATGGATCACACCTCCCCTACTTAGGAGGATTTTGGTCCCACAAAATCTTAGTGGGGAGTAGATGAGGAAATAATTCCCTCACTTGCTCCTTCAAGTACCACCGGGCCTGCCTTGGTGTCTTTCCTTTCAGTCCAATCTGCCAAGACTCTGTGGACCTCTCCTAGTCTCTCTAACCTTCTTTGCGCAGCACTACATCCTCCTCCAATTCACCTCATGAGTCCAAGATACAATCCTCAATGGAAGGTAGCAACTGTAGTCCTTCATCTTCATCTAGCATGGATGGCTCATATAGGTGCAAGTTCTCATAGTTTACTACAAAGTACATCCTCATAAATGATGGAAAATCAAGTCAAAAACATTTTCTCCAACCTTCTCCAATATGGTGAAGGGTCCATATCGTAGTGGCTTGAGCTTCCGTGCTTGACCTTGTAGTCTCTCCTTGCTCAAGTAAAGCCAAAATCTATCTCCAACATGAAGCTTATGTTCCCTCCTATGTTGATCGTGCCTAGCTTTGTACTTGGCTTGAGATTTCTCTAGTTGTTCTTTGACTTTGAGATGGATTTTCCAGATCCTCTCAATGAATTTTTTTCTCTAGTCACCTATGTGTCTCGTGTATCCTCCTCATCTTGCTGCCCAACTACTATGTCCAGTGGATTTGTAGGTAGATATCCCAAGCATGCTTCAAATGGTGACTTCATAGTGGATGTGTGTACTTCCTAGTTATAGGAATGTTGAATGTAGGCTAAGGACTCATCCCAAGTCCTTGGGTATTTGTTGTTATACCCTCTGATCAATCTGTACCAAAGTCATGTTCACCACCTTTGTCTATCCATCTATCTGTGGATGGAAAGTTTTGCTCCTCTATAACCTGGTATCCATCTTGTCCCACAAAGTAGTCCAAAACTTCCCAAGAACCTGGAATCTCTGTCAGAAACAATAGACTTTGGCAAACCAAAATGCACCCATACATTAGCAAAGAAAAAATATTTGTTACCTCATGTTCTTTTACTGTCTTTTTACATGCCATAAGAATACACATCTTACTAAATCTATCAACAACAACATAGAGATAGTCATGGCCATGTTTAGACATAGGTAATCCTCCTACAAAATCCATAGAAATGTCCTCCCACGGATGAGTAGGTACTGGAAAAGGCATATACAAACCCTCCTTCCTAGTCTTAGGATTTTTGGTACAACAAAGTTTACATCCACGTATAAATTTTGATACTTCTTACATATTGGGCCAATACACGTACCTTTGCAAGTGGGCTAGGGTCTTACCAACACCAAAATGTCCCACTACTTTCGAGGTATGTGCTTCCCTCATCAATAGAAGTCTTTCTTCTTTAGGCACACAAAGCTTCCCCATCGGTAGAGCAGCATGTCCTTGAGATAAAATCTTCAATCCTGTCCTTTTCAGTCCCTTGGGACTAAACTACTGAAATGTCACCCCAAAGTCTTTATCCTGGGCATATGCCTCTCCGTAAGCTTCCTTCGTGAAGGGCTCGATCTGAGAGATAGTGGCCAAAAAGAAAAATTCTCCTATGTGGGTGGCCTAGACAACATGTCTGCCACCAAATTTGTACTACCCTTCTTGTATTTGATCACCAGATGGAACTATTGAAGGAACCCCATCCATTTGTAGTTGCCTTGCTTGTTGTAATTTAGATTGTGCTTGCAAATACTGGAGAGTTTTGTGGTCAGTGTGCACAATAGTTTCTTTACCCAACAAATAATGCTTCCATTTTTTAATTACTGAACTAGTGCATACATTTCTTTATCATATATTGAATATCCTTTAACTACTGAAGTGAAAGTTTCAGAATGATAGCATACGGGTTTACCTCCTTGAAGCAACATTGTGCCCATAGCGTAATCATTGGCATCTGTCTCTACTTCAAAAGGTTGCTGCAAATTAGGAAGAGCAAGTACTGGAGCATGACTAATCTTGTATTTCAATAACTCAAAGGATTTGTCTTGTTCCTTACCCAATCAAAAACCCTTACTCTTTGTGGCCACTATGTGTAGAGGTGTTGCAATCATGGAGAAGCCCGGAATGAACTTCCGCATGTATTGTACTACTCCCACAAAACTCCTAGTCTCTGTGGCTCCTGTTGGTGTTGGCCAATTAGTGATGGCTTCCACCTTCTTTGGATCCACTCATAGCTCTCCTCCTCCAACCACATGCCCAAGATAGACAAGTGACTATTTGGAAAATTCACATTTCTTCATATTACAAAGCAAGTTGTTTCTCCCTGAGAACTTGCAAGACTTGTTGTAAATGAGTTAGATGTTCTTCCCATGTGGCACTAAAAATCAAGATATCATCTAGATATACAATGACACATGAATCTATGAAATCCCGCAATACATCATTCATCAATCTCATAAATGTAGTGGGTGCATTGCATAACCCAAAAGGAAGTACTAACCATTCATACAAACCTTTTTTTTTGAAGGCAGTCTTCCATATATCCTCCTCCTTCATTTTGACTTGGTGATAACCGGACTTGAGATCCAACTTTGTGAAGAATTTGGCATGTTGAATCTGGTCCAAGAGATCATCTATGTGGGGAAGTGGATATATGTTCTTTATGGTGATCTTGTTCAAAGCGGTAGTTGATGCACATTCTCCAAGAACCATCCTTCTTTGGCACCATCACAATAGGTGAACCACATGGTGAGGTGCTTAGATGTATCACCCTTGGTCTAGTAGTTCTGGAGTTATTTCTTTACTTCAGTACTCTCAAGCAAGGATTGCCTATACAACCCGATGTTCGGTAGAGGGACTCTAGAAATAGCTAAATCTCATGCTCTACTTCCCGTTTTTGGTGGTAACCCACTGGGAGCCTGAAAAACTTCCTGAAAATATTGAATAATACTATCCAAATCATGTTTTCCTAGTTAGAAATCTCTGAAACTTCTACCCCATCTTGTTTATCCTTTAACAAAAGTAAACAAAACTGATTATGATTTTCCTAAATAAGTCATTTTTCTTGGTTAGCACTCACCATAGTAACCCGTGTCTTATGCTGGTGTGCCCGGATGTTGTAGTCTGATCCCATCCTTGACCCATCTATATTGATTTTCCCTTCTCATAAATATAGCATCCCTAATATACAAGTAAGGACTCCCAAATACAACATCAAAAGCATCAAGTGGAATAACGTCAACTTCCAAAACATCAATATACTGGGAATTTATCCCAAACTTGACCTTACATCTTCTTGTTACCTGAATTTCAACACCCTTCTTCACCCAACCCAAAGGATAAGGGTGTGGATGCTCGTAAGTCTCAAGACCAAGCTTCTTTACAACTGCTTCAGAAATCAAGTTAGACTGAGAACCGATATCAACCAAAGCATTTACCTTAGTTCTCTTGATCTAGATTTTGATATGGAATAGTCTACTCATCTCCTCTTCCTAGTTGTCCATGTTGGTGGTCGTGCATCCAAGCCTTTCATCTACATCAGAGTCATCTTGATTTCCACCTCCCCTTTTTTTTTACAGTTGTCATGGACTTCTTTGAGTCCTTGGTTCGGTTCTTCGGATGTAACTCTGGATGCAACTTCCAACATGTAGTGTTAGTATGACCATTGATATCATAGTTCTTACAAAAATTCTTGGGATCTTTACAAGTATTTAAAGTAGTGGCAGCTTGTTTACCTTTCCCTTTCCACTTACCCTTGTTACTTGTTTTCCCATACTCTTTTTTTCTGCTGATTTTTCGACTGTTTTCCCTTGGCTCTACTTCTCCTTACTTATTTTCATCATCTATGTAGTATACCTACACACATGCCTTCGTTGAGATCTTTGGGCTTTGTGGAGATGACTTTTCTTCGAAGGTGAGTGTGAAGTCCTCCCAAGTACTTAGTTAGAATATCCTCATCCTCCAAGTCCATGTTTAGCAACATGGCCTACCTCCGAAACTCCATAGTATAGTCCTGCACACTTTGACCACTACCTTGTCTAAAATACTGCCATTTAATCATTTGGTCAGTCTTGTGGCCAATAGGATAGAAGTTAGCTCTAAGTAATTCTTTAAATTCTTGCCAAGATTTCACAATAGGACGTTTCTTCTTTTCACAAGTGGTTAGATGGGTTTCCCACCAAACCAGAGCGTGTCCCTCCATTTTGAGACATGAAAAGGTGATCCTCTATGCCTCAGTGACATTATGGATGCTAAAGTAGACTTCTAATTGTTTTAACCATTTATCAAGAAACTCTGCATCTACTTGTCCTTCAAAGATTTTAATATCAACTTTTTCTCAACTTTAAAAGGAGTATGATCAGATTTTACCTTTTCTCTTGTGTTTGAAGTCTCTTCTTCATGCTCTTCCCCATAACTTTCCTCATGGTGGCTCCTTCCTATGCCAAAATTTTTAGCTAAGCCTCGAACCACTGAGTCCATGGAGTCTTGCTTGACAAAATTTATCTTCTGCAAATTGGAAAGCTCTTCTTGCCTTCTAAACATCCTATCCATCATGGTCTCCAACATCTTGATTCTACGAACCAAGTTCTCTTCCTCCATTTGTCCCTGAATTCTCTGTTTCCACTTCTTTGTAGAAATTTTTGGATCGCAAGGTAAAGCCTCTTTGCCTTTAGATCTTGTCACTATCATACAAATCCAAGAACAAATACCACAGTCCTAGATACTTGTTAGCTCTGATACCAAAATGATTTGTAAACTCTTCAACTTTGGAATTATCCACATAATCACAAAATAAACATTGTTGTTCTACTTTCTATTAGAAAATGACAGAGATAGCTAGTGAATGAATTATGCTTATGCTTAGAATCCACAATTACAGGAAAGGAAAGAATTTAAGCTCATAAACACCAACAAATTTTATCCTAGAAACCTCCAGAGGAGGAAAAACTAGTCGGGAAGGGAAATTGCTCTTTCTTCCCACTTTTATTGGCCAATTCAAAATAACAAGTACAAAATTTACAATAAGTATGAAAGAGAAGTAGATAATATCTCACACTTCCTCCCAAATACTTGTTTGCTCTATCTCAACACTCCTTTCTTCTACAAAACACAATTCCAGCACTAAGAACTTCTTGCTCACTTGCTTTCATGCTTGATGATCTTATTCTCTTCTACAAACATGTATTTATAGCCTTTCTCATGTCCTCCATGTGCACTAGAGAATGGGAAAGGTCATGGAGGAGAAGAGACACGAAAAACCTTCCAAATTATGGGTTGTTTGTTTCATTTTTATTTGAAAGAGCGGGACCACTGCCCAATGTAGACCGGAGGTCCCAAGACCGCCCGCTGTGATTGGGAAGTGGTTTTATAACCACCACTCTGCATAGAGAGGCGGTCCTATTACTAAAAATACTGGAGAACCTCGTGTGTTATTTTTCCTTCTTCGTGTTGACTAATTTGATGAAGTTGATTCATTTTCAATCCCTATGGATCAGCGAGAGGGTCAAGATTAAGTGGATGTGGGAGAGTGATAGGCTTCCCACTCCTATGCGGTGTATGCAAAATTGATGCAACCCTTGTCCCTTATATGGATGCTAGATGGGTGCCTTTTGAATGATTTACTTCCTTTGGACTGAAATATTAGGTGATGATAGTAATGTTTAGTGCTTGGTCCCCATTTTGAAAACATAAATATGTATTTATATGATTCCCTTGTTTTAATTTCATAATTGATAATGAAAGTGCAATTTGACCCAAGGTAATAAAATTTAATTAAGAAGTGAAGGGGGCAAAGGGAGGGTCATGGGTGCCCATGAGGATAGGATCTATTGGCTCTACTTTTTGAGATGGGTACTAGTGTGCGAAGCCGTAGAAAAATAAAGCAATCAAATTTCAACAAGATTAATAGATACATAAAGACAAATGAAAAGAAAAAGGCCAAAGAGAGTTGTCAATTACTAGTTTCCTTTATTAGGAATCATGTAAATGATTTTAGGACCTAGAAATGTACCCAAGCTGCGTGATTTTTGTCTACACTAAAATCATGCTAGTATTTACATGATTCCTAAGTGAGAAAATAGTAATTGAAAACTCCCTTTGGTCTTTTGTTTTGTCTTTTGCACTGTAATGGCTTTATATATCCTTCACTCCTTTTGGCACTTGACTATTTTATTTTTGTGGCCTCGAAACTAGTGCTCATTTTGAACAATAATGTTAGAAGTTTATGTCCTCATGGGTGCTCATGTCCCTCTTTACCTTTTCTTTTTCCCTTTGGGCCCCTTTTGATTTTTAATTACTTTTTATTACTTTGGGTTAGCCTTCCTTTTGTCAATTACGAAATTCAAACAAGAAAATCATAAAAATACATAGTTATGATTTCAAAATGAGGGATGAAGCACTATAATCATCTATCATCACCTAATATTGCATTCAAAGGCACTGATTATTCTAAAGCATTCATCTAGCACATTCACTCAAGGGACAAGGGATGCATACTTCTACATACATAGTATAGGAAGGGGAATTTTATTCTATTCCATCCACACATTTTATACATCTTTTACATTCTAGATCTAGCTCATTATCATTGGTGAAACGTACACAAGGGCATCCTAAGGCATCATCACACACACAAGGACATATAACTACATAGATTTTGATATGTAGTGTAGCACTCATTCGTAATTTCACTCTTTTGGTGACCATCGAATGGTCATCGACTCCCCATTCTACATTTTCCTTTTTAGGTTTGATGTGGTTTGTGGGTATGTTTAGGTGAACTTCTTTCTTGTAGGTTACAGGTACATTCATATATCAAAGAGTGAATCAAGTGCAATAATCAGTGACTAACATCGAAACTCCTCCCATATAAAAATACTAGATCTAAACTATACACACAGACGTTAGTGCCTGACATATTCACTATCTTACAAGTGTTCTTGTCTACATGTGGTGCTTCTACTCTACATTATTTCATGCCTCATAACCTCTAATGAGCCTCAACAACATTGTTATCTATCTATTCTAGCTATTCACCTTCCCGAGATCACTCCCAAATTGTGTGAAATCAGCTAAGTCATTCCCTCTATCTCTCTTTCTAAGGGTTTCATACTATTGCATGATTTTTTTGTCCATTTACTATATTTTATTACTTGTATATCATACACTATAGTATTTAATCTGAAAATAATATTTAATTCCAAAAATATTAAATCAATTATGTTCTCTAGTTGTTTCCATTCCTCAAGATCTTTAGACCTTGTCTAGTGTTGTTTCTATAATGTCTTGGATCTTCTCCGAGTCATCTCATTGATATTATTTTACATCTCCTTGATCATCACATCCAATCGAGGCAAGACCCTCTAGAATATCCATCCTTCACACACTATAGGTTATATTTTCTTAAACATTTCTTCAATTGAGTCACATTTGGCTTTCATCATCTCCCTCTTTCATGAAAAATATTGCATCAACTTCTCATGTTCATCCTTATTGGTTTTTATCGTGGCCTTCAATTTATTTAACTCCACTTCATCATCTATGTTACATGTGTTTAAGACCACCGTAAAATCTTGACATTTATCAAAAATCTTCTTGGCCTTTTTTTTGTGACCTCCTTAAGCTCTATGCTAAGTGTCACATACTCTTCAATTTTATTCTCTACCTTATCCTTATTCATCTTTTCCATTTATTTAGTTGTATTCCCTTTACCACAATGTACTTTGATTAACAACAAGTGTACCATCTCTTCCAAATACTCCATTTTTATGTTATGATCAGCTCGGCATGCATCACAACATCCGGTATGTGTGCACAATGTTATTGCTAATATCGGTTGCTTTGTTGTATGTGTCTTTTGTTCTCTTATTCTCATCATCCAACTCCTCAACAATCCCTTTGTTTTTCAAACCTTTGCACTTTATATCTCTCTGCATCCTCTTGATCACAACACCTTTATCAATATTCCTCCTTCCAACCTTGGTGGCCATCTTATTCAGCTTATTGCTTGCTTTCTCATCCGAGAGTTTAGTAGATTAAATTATTAGGAAAGCTTATAATTTTGATTTCATCTCTAGAATTGATTCATTGCTAACTTCAAACTTTAGCCCTCCATATGGTTCTACGAAACTCGGTTAATATCTTTCTTGTGTGTAGATTAGCTTCACCCTTATCAAATAAGTCCAAACAAAATATCCATCCATTAGGTATCAAACTCTGAAACCTTTTCCCTTAATGTCTTCAAACGATCATCTATGTATGACAATTTTGATGCTTGAGGATATTTTCTTTCTTTCTTCCTCCCGCATGCCACTTTTGTGGGGTCTCTTGAGCAACATTGAACTATGCATGGCTTACTACTTCGTAGTACCTTGGCCTCCTTTAATCCCTTCTTCCTCATACTCTTCCTCTTTGCACTCTTCATCACCCTCACATTCTTCTTCTCACATGTCATGCATATCCTTTTCCTCCTCGAGAATCTTTTTCCTCTTTTTGCACGGGCTCTTCCTCTTCTTCGCACTAGTTCTTATTCCTCTTGCACATTTTCTCTAAGTCCTTATCTTCATCCAAGTCATGTATCTCATGAGGTTTCTCCTTTATTAGACTAGGATTTTGTGATTCGGTTGGTGAATGTTCATGCGCACATGAGGTTCTTTCTTCTTCGCACCTTCTTTACATCTTATTTCTTCTTCTCCGATCGAGTTTAATTCCCACCTCTTCCTCTTCTTCTTCCTCTTTTGGGGAGTTTCTTCACACCCGATATTAGGTATTTTTGTCATATGATTCTTTGGTGGTAGTGGTATCTTGATGTCACACATGCCAACCTATTTTCCATCTTTAATTTTCAGCCGAGAGAGATATGAACTCTAAAATCCTCCTTATTAACTACAAAATTTGTGATTGGATTCAAATACATGTTGTCTCTCTCCATAGTCTCCACATATGTTGTCTTTGATATATATATCCATATCTCTTACGCGGTGTATAGTAATCATCTACTCTTTCTTCATTAAACTTCAAGTGTTGCACTTCCTTTATTCTATTCATCATGCACTTGAAGTAATTAGATGTGAATGTAAATGGTAGTTTGCACTATGGCCCCATATCCCCATTTCTTAGAAAAAAATTCCCAAGGGTGAAGTGTTGTATTATGAAGAATCTTCCTATACATTGAAACAGTTTGGTGACCCTAAGTATGATCCATTCATTTTTAAACATTTCACACATTCTCTTGTACTATTTCTCAAGGCGCATCTTATTAAGTATTTTAAAATTTCACCATTGTAGGTATACTTGGAAAACCTTTTCGCTAGAGACTTATTTTTGATGGGATGCTCCAACATGTTGTCATTTAGAGCATATGACACTCATATCTCCCTAAATATAGTTAGTAAGAGAATAGAACCCCAAATAATTTTATCTCCTTCTCTATTTGGGCCCTCGCCATTTCTAGTATTCCCTTAGCTATATATAAGGGAATTTTTTACGTATTCTTGTGTGTTGTCTTTTACACAATACGTAGGAATTTACTATTCACTGTGTCATCTCTAGGAGGAATCCAACTTATGAATAACAAGGTTCACAACCACTATTATGCTTGGGTTATCAATCTTCTCAATATTGAATGCTCGAATTCCCCTCTAATATTGTAACTTGGTGGTTTTACCTCTATTTCTGCCTCATCATGTAGATTAAGTTTCATCTCCTCCCTAGTATGGATCAACCTAGTAGACTCTTCCAATTAACTTGGAATTTAACCACATCCTTCTACTTGAAAAATAAAAATATTCTTCATGCATGTGTGACATTAACCATTGAAAGAGGCACACGAGCTTCCCAAAGAAGGATAAATCATATAATTAAATCACCTCAACCCCTTCCAAGGTTTTGTACATTATATCATCATGGAATATCTACCCTTCTATGGTCCTTTTACTCATCTCTCATAAGACATCATTATTGGTTTTTTCCTCATGTGTTTATGCATGGTGGTTATATTCATCGATCTTGCATTTCAGCAGTTGTGATTCCTATGGTTTCCCTACAAATACTTCTTACAGGTATTACATCTCATAAAACCATTCATCAAGGGATTCCTCTTTGGTCTTCTTGGTCTTTTGGACTCTCTTCGGAGTCATCTTTCCCTTTTGATGTTTTTTTCAAGTGTTCTCACTTGCAAGTTTGTGAATTTCTTTTGCCCTAGTATCCTAAAACAGAATAAGTTATGATTTTCTCAACTTGATTCTCACATTGATATTTGAACCCTATTCCCTATCTCACTATGTGAATTCCTTTTTCCACTATTCATGTTATGTTCCTTTGTAACACTAGTTCTTGCCTTATCTCCCGCAACTCTTCCTTCAAACCCTTCCAATTTCTGCCTACCACTTCTCACATGGACCTATCTGGTTTTGAGGGTTCTACGCTCAATCTCTCATATTGTGTGACCTCTTGTTCTCACACTTTTCGCACTTGTTTGTTGGTTTTCTAGAGCTATTTTGTGCATAAATTTTCAACTATTAAGGTAAGAATGATTTTTTCACCCTCCTTTTATAATTTTTCAATAGGTAGTATCGGTGTGTATTTTTAATGATTATTTTAAAAGGTGGATAGAACCAAATGGCACTCAAGGAAACTAATGAGTCATTTATCCTTGATTTTTTTCAAGACATTGCTACAAGGTTTGGTGTTTTTAAAAATATTATTTCTAATAATGCTAAATCTTTATTGGGTTTTAAACTTTTGATTAGGCAATTAATCATGGGATATATTTGAAGAATTATTCAAACTACTACCCCCAAGGTAATGGCTTGGTTGAATCCTCAAACAAGAATTTGATCAAAATCATGAGAAGGAAAATGGAGGAAAATCAAAGATAGAGGCACTTAAAATAAAAAAATTCTCTTTGGGCTAACAAAATCACTCCAACTTGTTTATGGAAGAGATGTTAGACTACCATTATCCCTTAAATTACCTTCTCTAGAGTTATCCCGATAGTTGGAATTAGAAGGTACATATAAAGAGAAATTAGAATAGAAAATTTGATTGAACTTAAAGAAGTGAAAGTGATTGTTATGATTAAAATGCAAGAAAATCAAAATTCTACTAGAACTCGGTTCGATAAAAGAGTATGAAAGAAATTCAAAGAAGGAGATCTCATCCTCAAGGGGGTGTAAATAAAGATAAACCTTGGTGACACTCTAAGTTTGATGCATTTTTGATTGGGGCATACATCATTTATATTTGTAAGTAGGCTAACTCTTTTGAGTTGTCAACACTTGATGGAGAAATATTACAAATCCTAGTCATTGGGATCTATTTGAAACTTTTCCATTAAGTTGTATTTTTACATCTTGTACATACTTGTGTTTAGTGTTGTTTGAGGATCCTCCTTATTCTATCTTTATTTATAATAATAATTGGTGTGCACTTTACATGTTAGTGTAAATTCACAAAGATCCCCAAAATGATCTATGGATCTACTTTTCTAAGGCAATGTCATTTGGTGTGAATGCACAACATTGAGCTTTCCCAAAGTGTGGGACCTTTGCAAATGGGGAAAGATCTCCAAAGAAGGTTGGATCCTCTTTCTAAAATACTCCGCCACAAGCTATTCCAATGCAGGAAAGCTAATCTAATCCTAATATAACTTCCAAGGAGACATGGAGAGAAGGAAAACTAGAAAAAAGAGCCTACACTAAAAAAAAATACACCGAGAGAAAATGCTAAACATCTATCAAAGCGCCATGGAACAAGAAGAGGTGAGCAATGGAAAGGATGGACAAGTGAATCACAAAACCAAGGATGGATTTCACACAAAAAAATGTTCTAAAACTCCATGAACACATATCTAAAACCTATAATGAACATTCAATCATGCACAAATACTTGCAATGAAGAGAGGCAAGAAGAAAACAAGAAAAAACGAGCAAGGATGGACAAATGCATCACAAAACACGTTTTTATTGCTCCAGAAGTTTTCACAAAATATCATTTCATGGGTAAGAGGAAAACATTCCATTATAGAGAAGGAGAGGAGGTTCAAACTCCATTTTTGACCCTAGGGAAGAAAAGAAGGGAGAGGTAGAGAAGAAGGATGAACAACCTTTTCAAATGAGCCAAAACTAGCTTTTAACCATGAAGCAGAATGGAAGAAAGGAGAAAACGTGGGAAAATTTGATTTACCACTCCAACCACCAATAATATCCATTTAAAATAGCCTACAAAATGATGGGCTCGATGCAAAATCTCATATTTCCATGCATCTACTTCGCAGACCAAAGAAAATGACCCATACTTCATTAATTTTGGTGGTTGGGAACCATTTCTACATTTTTGTATGCCAGAGACATTTTCCCATTTTTCTCCCATAAATCTCCATCAAAAATCAAAATTGAACCATCCATCGTGTAGAGGACTTCAACAAATTTCCATTGATATAAAGATCACGAAAATCCAAGCTCGGGATCAAAAGTTATGCCCTTCTGAAGATTTAGGGAAAAAATGGGGCAAAATCAGTCTCATGGGCCAAAATTAAAACTTTTCCCTTTTTTATTGGAAAATTTTCCCAAAATTCCTTACACCCCGCCGCTCTAAGATAGATAACATCACACTGTTCATGGTGGAATCACGGGCTCAATGTAGACACCAAATTTGGGTCTTACGACGCCCTGTGCCCCACATCTCATCTCGCAACCTAACCCTACCTCACCACCTAAACCTTACACACTTAATTATTTATTAATTACCTTATAATTAATAAATCCACATCTCCAACCCTATCACCTCACCTCGCCACCTCACCATGACCTAGCCCTAACCCTAAACTAACCTAATTAAGACCTATAACTTCGTCCAGACTCCACACCCATGACTCATCACCCCTCACCCACACCAAAACGAACCTAATAATGACTTGACCAAGCCCACAACTGACCCCTTAGGAGAAAAGGAGGGAAAGTTGGCTATTTTACTAAAAATAGCCAACTTTGACCTAACCGACATCGGTCCCTACGTGATCAAGGCGTCGATTAGGTAACCGCCATCGGTTCCACTGTCAGAAATGACCTCCCCCAACCAAAAAAAAGGGATCCGAATTCATTTGGTAGGAGAGAGAGAAGTGAAACAAGTAGAAGAGGTTGCAGAGAAGAGGATCAAGCCCAAGACTATAACTGAGCAACTAGATCGCTGTCACACTCGTCCAAGCATTGGGAAAGACTGAGGATAGCTTCATCAGCTCGCTTTCCAATACCGGATCATCCCAACTAAGCCTTACTGTCGCCACCACATTCCTTGGACCTGTATCTTCATCAGGAACTAGTAAGTAGTATCTTGTATGTTTCTAAACACCATTTCTTGAACTTTTAATTCATAATAATTATAAGCTCACTCCTAGATCTACCACCCGGCAGCACTCTACACCTAACTTTCATTCATCAACCCCGATATTTCCCCAAAGATAGTTTTCTCACTCTCTGAGTTTTCTCCATCACCCTACTACCCCCCCTAATCATTTATTAACCCTATAAACACCATAACCACCTTACAACTGACTTCCATTCAAAACCCCTAAATCATCGCCTCTACCGATATCGGTTATCTTCTACCTAAAGATATCGGTGTTATAACCGCATCGGTTATCCGATGGATCGGCATCGGTCACTATGACTTATACCAAAACCAACCTTTCCCTTATTTACCCCCAAACAATCTCATATCCATTGGTCTATCCTTATAACTTGATCTAAATGCATCAATAACCGGTGACCAAACAAAATTCATGATATTTTATTATGGTAGTTTAATCTCTATTGCTTTTTAACAAGGTACCTAAATCATGATTTGCAATAGCTTATTTATTATCATTTGCATTAATTCATATTAAAAGGGGAACTAACCACCTTCAAAAGGAAGTCTAATATTTCCTGGGCCCAAGGTAGTTCCCTCACTTATTGTCTAAGATCTGGTGGTCTTGTATTCTTACTTACAGGTAGTCCTTCCCAGAAAAAAAGGAGTTCTTCACAATCGATCTGATCTCTCTACGGTATGCACACACCTTCCCAACACTCAACAGGTATTCCTCCTAGCCCTAACCCTTATCTTTTCTCAACTACACTCCCTTGGGAGAACTTATGGTGTGATCTTAGAAAATTGCTTAAAGCATGAGATATCACCTTACCTCCTATTAAACCTCACTCCGGGTTTGATTCCACCCGCGCTATACCTTCTTGGTATAAAGAAAGTGACTTCTGTAACTTCCATCACGTGAAGGGACATAGTCACAAAAACTGCAAGATGTTGAAAAACATAGTGCAAGAAATGGTTGATGCAGGGGATATAACTCTCGATAATCCTAATGCCCCCGCTAATCGAAATTTAAAAATCTTCAACAAACCATTTCCAAACCATGCATCTAACAGTAACACAAACCAAGACACCTCAGCCGAGGAGAAGAGTGTGCATGAGATCCATGCGATTTTCAACTCCCAACCCAGGGCTTCCATTGAGGAAATTCTAAATCAAGCTTCTTCACCAACGCAGGATTTTCCCCCTTCTCCTTCATCAAGACAAGAGGACAGTCCCACTATTCCTTTACCCATAAAGGAATTAACCACCCAGAGTTCTCTTCTCACAAATGAACCTTCTTACACCACATCCCTGCAAGATTGTGAGCGGATGTTATCTAACTTATCTATTTCCCAAACATCTCCTTCCACCACTCTTGCTGCAAAAGAAGAAGGCTTGCCACTTTTTCTGTCATCCTTAGAGGAGAAACCCTTGAGCCTACATCACCAAACTCCTTAATCATGATGGATCCCCTCGAACATTCCCTCCTACCTATTATTTCTTCATCACCTAAATCTTTCCAACGATCGGTTGACCTCTTAACACCCATTGATACAGTGCCTCATTTACCCCCTGTATCACACCCACAGTGGATCGGAATCATAACCCACCTCTCTTCCATACCAAAGTTCTTATTCACACGTGAAGATTGTCATCCCCCAGAAGATAGACGAGCCTTATGGGAGTCTTTGAGTACACCATGCTCTACTCAAGTGCAGATGACTAATCCAGACACCTCTACCATATACCCGAGGTGTTTACAAAAATTCAAAATGCCTATATCCTCACCTTCACCTCCCTCATCTCTATCGAATCCCTCAGCCACCTCTATCAACCTAACCAAACCTTCCCTTACGCTTGGGACTTCACCAATTCCCAGCCTGACACACCCACCTAAATGGTTAGATTTATCCAAAAATAATGCCATCAATCCATCTAGGAGACAGACCCAATCTCCTCGAGTCCAATCTATGCCTCTTCCACAACTAAAACCCTCGCCCCCGATCACACCGATACATGAGCAGAACGGCCACCTTCACCATCACACCTACCTTCTATATTAGGGCCTCACCCCTCCACCTTGCCTCAATACACCATGCCTCCCACATCTTCTTTAACACGACCTATACCTTTTGCACCCCTACAGACACTCACGGGCATCTCAACACCATCGCCCCAAGTATCTCACCTACCTGCCAACCCTAAGAAAACTCGATCATCGAAGGACTTGTTTTCTATCGCTCCTCTCTCCCCATGGTTGTTTCCTACCACCACGTTAGCTGGGGCCTCATCATCTAACCAACTAAACATAACTTCTGCGCAGAGGAAACCATGCCTAGTTAAAACCAATCATCAAAATCCCTTGCCTAAATCACCACCCGTACGAACCACTCGTACCCAACCATTACCAAAACAATCAAAAATCTCACCCACTCAATCAACAGCCTCATCTTCATCTGAATTTGACCCACTCAAAGGATCTTACTCCAAGATCCTTGATATGTTGGTAGGGGATGCGACCATTTCCCTACCCCCGCTCAGACTCTATGATCCATCTAAACCTCGACCTATAGGTTATGATGAATCTAAAATCTATGCTTACCATCGCACACCAGGACACGATGTAGAAGGATGCAAAGCTTTGAAAGCCATCCTTCGCCAGTCACCTATCTCGGATAGACAGCCTAAGAAAGACAATTTATGGAGAGAGAAGCCCTTAGCTTTGATCCCTTCTCCTATACCACCTGTCCCCGCCTCGCCAAAATCTATCATCATTGCAACCCCACCTCTTGAGAACAATGACTTATCCCTGCCATCTTCCTCCTCTCGTA
>CM031235.1:4777622-4807481 GCA_018340775.1 Taxus wallichiana var. yunnanensis | reverse complement strand
GCTCACCTCGAAGCTCACTAGCAAACTCACCTAGGAGCCAGTGGGAGCTTGATAAGTAGCTCACTAGGAGCTCGTCGACCAGCTCGACTTGCCAACTCACCTTAAGCTCATCGAATAACTCACCGAGTAGGTTGACTTGAACTCACTTATGAGCTCACCGAGTAGCTCATTGGGGACCTCACCTAGGAGCTTACCAAGTAGCTTACTTGGGAGCTTGCCTAATAGCTCACCTAGGAGATCGCCAAACAACTTTCCAAAGTAGCTCACCCGGGAGCTATTGTTTGAGCTCACTGATCAGCCAAGTTGAGCTCACTCGGATCTCATCGAGTAAGTCACCTAGAAACTCGACTAGAGCTCACCTGTGACACTCACCTTACTAAATCGCCTTGAGTTTACCTTACCAACTCACCTTAAGCTTGCCTTGCCAACTTTCCTTGAGCTCATTTGGTAGCTCACATGTAATCTCACCTTAGAGATTGCCAACAAGCTCACCTTTGAGCTCACTCGGGAGCTCACCAAGCAACTCACCTAGGAGCTCGAGATAAGTAGCTCACTCACCAAGGAGCTCACAAGACAGCTCACCTTGAGCTCACCCGGAGCTCGCCAAGTAGCTTGACTTGAGCTCACCCGGGAGCTCATCAAGTAGCTCACCTGAAAACTCACATAGGAGCTCACCTACTAACTTACATGGGAGCTCACCTATCAAGCATCTCACCTTAAGCTCACTTAGGAGCTCACCTTACCAACTCACCTTGAGCTTGTCTGGTAGCTCACCTTAGATTTCATTGAGTAGCTCACTAAGTAGCTCACTAAGTAGCTCACCTGGAGCTCACCTAACAACTCACTTGGGAGCTCATCAAGAAGCTCACCAAGTAGGTTAACTTGAGCTCACTTATGAGCTCACCGAGTAGCTCACCAGGGACCTCACCTAGGAGCTTGCCAAGTAGCTCACTTAGAGCTCACCTAGCAGCTCACCTAGAGATCTCACCCAACAACTTTCACAGGAGCTCGGCAAGTAGCTGACTTGATATTATCTAGAAACTCACTCGGAGCTCACTTGATAGCTCACCTTGCCACTCACCTTGAGCTCACGAGAGCTCGTTGATCAGCTTAGAAACTTGCTCACTGTAGTCACTCTCTAAGAACTCACGTAGGAGCTCACTCACCGAGCTTGAATCTAAGGAACTCACCTTACTAGGACTCACTCTTGAGCTTCAACTCTTGAGCTCACCTTAGAACTCATCGAATCAGCTCACCAAGTAGCTCACCTAGGAGCTCACTGAGTACCTCACCGAGTAGACCTTTGACTTGAGCTCACTTATGAGCTCACTTAGGTGAGCTCACTTGTGAGTTCACTAAGCAGCTCGCTTGGGACCTCGTCATGGGATCTCACCAAGTAGCTCTCTTGGAACCTCACCTAGCAGCTCACCTGGAATCTCAATGAATAACTTACCAAGCTCAGCTCGAGGAGCCACAGGAGCTCTTCTAGGAGTTCACCAATTAGCTCATCGAGCTTGAGCTTTCTGGGAGCTTGCATCGAGTAACTCACCTAGGAACTAGCCTAGGAGCTCACCTTGATAGCTCACCTTACCAACTCACTTGAGCTCACCTTTCCAACTTAGACTTGAGAGAGCTCTCCTTCAAGCCAACTCACCTTGAGCTCATCTGGTATCTCACATGTAAGCTCACCTCAGAGATTGCTAACAAGCTCACCTTTGAGCTCACTGGGAGCTCACCGAGTAGCTCACCTAGGAGCTCAGCTGGGAGCTCAAAAGTAGCTCACCTAGGAGTTCTCAAGTAGCTCAACTTGAGCTTTCCTAGAAACTCACCTAGGAGCTTCCTTGTCATATTTCCTTGAGCTTGCACTAGGAGCTTTCAAGTAGCTTGACTTGAGCTCACCCACCTGTGAGTTCATCAAGTAGCTCACCTGAAAAACTCACATGGGAGCTCACCGATAATATGCCTTGCCAACTCACATGGAGATATCACCATGCAGCTTGAAGCCTTGAGCTCTCGAGGAGCTCACATTACTAACTCACCTTGAGCTCATTTGGTAGCTCACCTTGGATTTCATCGAGTAAATCTCACCAAGTAGCTCACCTAGGAGCTCACATGGGAGCTCACCTAACTAATCACCTAGGAGCTCACCAAGCTAGCTCACTGAGCTCAGTTCAAGGCTCACTTGAGCTCACCAAGAGCTTTAGCTCAGGAGCTCACCTCATCTGGAGCTCACCTAGGACATCTCACCTGAATAGAGCTCACCTTAGCTGCTTATTAGCTCGAGCTCACTAAAGACTCACCAGGGATCTTCAAGTAACTCACTGGGAACTCACTAGGAGCTCCTTAGGAGCTCTTACCAAGTCACCTTGAGCTCACCTTCCTTAATTCACCTTAAGCTCACCTTTCCAACTCACCTTGAGCTCACTAGTAGCTCACGAATAGTAATCTCACATCGAGCTTCATTGCCGATAAGCTCACCTTTGAGCTCACTCGGGAGCTCACCTAAGCTCATCTTGAGCTCACCTAGGAGCTCGGTTGGGAGCTTAAAAAGCTCACTAGCTCCTAGGCTCAGCTCACCTGATATCTCACCTTCTAGCTCACCTTGATTTCACCTAGGAGCTCACTTCTGAGCTCAGCTTCAACTTGAGCTCACCTAGATCTCACCAAGAGCTCACTTGAGCTCTTGAGCTCACCTAGAGATCTCATCAAGTAGCTCACTGGAAACTCACATAGGATCTCACCTTACCAAATTCACATGAGCTCACCTGGGAGCTCACCTTTCAAGCTCTCACCTTAAGCTTGCTTGCAAGCTCACCTTGGAGCTCACCATGAGACTTTTTGGTAGCTCACCTCAAAGTTCATTGAGTAGCTCACCAAGTAGCTCACCTTGGGAGCTCACCTAATAGCTCACCTAGGAGCTTACCTAACAGCTCACTTGGGAGCTCACTGAGAAGCTCACCAAGTAGGTTGACTTGAGCTCACTTTGTGAGCTCATCGAGTAGCTCACGGGGACCTCACTTGGGAGCTTACCAAGTAGCTCACTTGGGAGCTCACCTAGTAGCTCACCTGGGAGCTCACTTGAATAACTCACCAAGTAGCTCACCTTAGGAGCTCTTCTGGGAGCTCACCGATCAACTCGAGTTGAGCTCTGGGAGCTCATCTGAGTAACTCACCTGGGAACTCACCTAGGAGCTCACTGACAGCTCACCTTACCAACTCACCTTGAGCTCACCTTGCCAACTTCACCTTGAGCTCACCTTGCCAACTCACCTTGAGCTCATCTAGTAGCTCACATGTAAGCTCACCTATAGAGATTACTCGATAAGCTCACCTTTGAGCTCACCTAGGAGCTCATCAAGTAGCTCACCTAGGAGCTCAGTGGGAGCTCAAAGTACTCACCTTGAGCTCACTAAGAAACTCGAGCTTGAAAGCTCTCACCAGAAACTCACTTGAGCTCAGCTCACTACCAAGAGCTCACCTAGGAGCTGAGCTGAAGACTCACTTGAAGCTCACCTAAGAGCTCACCGAGGAGCTCAGCTCACTGAAAACTCACATGGGAGCTCATAGCTCACCTGAGAAACTCACATGGGAGCTCACCTTACCAGCTCACCTTGAGCTCACTAAGGAGCTCACCTTGCCAACTCACCTTGAGCTCATCTGGTAGCTCACCTCAGAGTTCATCAGAGCAGCTCACCAAGTATCTCACCCGGGATCTCACTAAGGAGCTCACTACAGTAGCTCCCTGAGCTCACTTAAGTGAGCTCACTTGAGCTCACTATGAGCTCCTGACTTGAGCTCACTAACCTAGCTAGCTCACTAAGGAGCTCACCTAGATCAGCTCACCAAGTAGCTCCTGGAGCTCTTGGGAGCTCAGGAGCTCACCGAAGCTCATCAAGTTGAGCTCACCTAGGAGCTCATCGAGTAACTCACTCACCTAGGAACTCACCTAGGAGCTCACCTTGCCAACTCACCTTGAGCTCACCTTGGTAGCTCAACTACACGTAATCTCACCTAGTAGATTCAAAATCTGAGCTCACCTCACCTTTGAGCTCACCTAGACTTCTTCAGAGTAAGCTCACCTAGGAGCTCGGTGGGAGCTTGGTAAGTAGCTCACCTAGGAGCTCATCGAGCAGCTCACCTTGACTTGAGCTTCCTTAAAGCTCACACTGGGAGCTCACCACCTGATAGCTTGCCTTGCTAGCTCACCTTGAGCTCACCCAAGAGCTCACTGACTCAACTTGACTTGAGCTCACCCGGGAGCTCATCAAGTAGCTCACTCAAAAAATTCTCATGGGAGCTCACCTGACAGCTCACCTTGCCAACTCACATGGGAGCTCACTTTTAGCTCACCTTCAGCTCACTTGAGCTCACTGAGGAGCTCACTTGCCAACTCACCTTGAGCTCATTTGGTAGCTCACCTCGAGAGTTCATCAAGTAGCTCACTAAGTAGCTCACTGGGAGCTCACCTAACAACTCACCTAGGAGCTCACCTAGAGCTCACCAAGTAGCTCACTCGAGTAGGTTGACTTGAGCTCACTTGTGAGCTCACCGTGAGCTCACTCGGGGACCTCACCTGGGAGCTCACCAAGTAGCTCACTTGGGAGCTCACCTAGCAGCTCACCTGGAGCTCACCAAAAGCTCACCAAGTAGCTCACCTGGGAGCTCTTTTGGGAGCTCACCGATCAGCTTGAGTTGAGCTCACTTAGGAGCTCATCGAGTAACTCACTGGGAACTCACCTAGGAGCTCACCTAACAACTCACCTTACAAGCTCACTTGAGCTTTCCCAACTCACCTTGCCAGCTCACCTTGAGCTCTCCCTTGAGCTCACTGTAAGCTCACTTAGAGATTTCCAAGCTAATCTTATCTCTTCCTAGCTCACCTAGGAGCTCATGGAGAGCTCACTAGGAGCTCACCCTAGGAGCTCGAGTATCTTGACTTGACTTGAGCTCACTTGGAAACTCACTTGGGAGCTCACCTGACAACTCACCTTGCCTTGAGCTCACTCCTTGAGAGCTCGCCTAAGAGCTCACCGAGCAGCTCAACTTGAGCTCACTAGAGCTTAGTAGCTCACACCTAAAACTCACATGGGAGCTCACCTCTGATAGCTCACCTTGAAACTTCACTAAGGAGCTCACCTTGCTAACTCACCTTGGTGCTCACCTTCAGCTCACCTAGCATAGCTCTCTTGAGTTCTTGAGCTCACCTAAGAGCTCACCTTCCCAAGCTCACCTTGAGCTCTCAGAGTAGGTTGACTTGAGCTCACTTGTAGAGCTTTTATGGAGTAGCTCACCAAGCATCTCACTAGGGAGCTCACTGAGAGCTCACCAAGTAGCTCTCTAGGGAACCTCACTACCAGACTCACCGGGAAGCTCACTAAATAGCTCACAAATAGAGCTCACCAAGGAGCTCTCTGGGAGCTCACCAAAGATCTTGAGTGAGGAGCTCACCTAGGAGCTCACCGATTAGCTTAGAGGAGCTCACCTAGGAGCTCACTTCAAAGCTCTCCTCAGTCAACTCACCTTGATCTCACCTATTAACTCGACTAGCTCACCTTACTAACTCACCTTGAGCTCATCTGGTAGCTCATGTAAGCTCACCTCAAAGATTGCCGAAAAGCTCACCTTTGAGCTCACTGGGAGCTCACTCAAGTAGCTCACCTAGGAGCTCAGGCTGAGCTAGCTCGAGCAGCTTAGGAGCTCTATGTTTTCCTAGAACTCACCTTGGAGCTCTAGAAATGAGCTCATCTCACATTTACAACTTCACCTTTAAGAGCTCACTTGAGCTCACCAGCTCACCTTGAGCTCAACTGAGAGATCATCAATAGCTCACTCAAAACTCACATGGAGCTCACTTGCTTGCTAACAGCTCACCTTGCTGAGCTTGCATGGGAGCTCTCACCTGATTAGCTCACCTTGCCAAGCTCACCTTGAGCTGCTAAGGAGCTCACTCTTGGAGTTCATCAGACAGCTCAACTCATCAGGAGCTCACCTTGCTCACCTCTGGACCTCACCTAATAGCTCACTTGAGAGCTCACCAAGAGCTCTCAAGGTTGACTTGAGCTTACTTTAGAGCTCACCTGAGCTCAGCTGCTCACATCGAGTAGCTCACCATGGTAAGCTCACCTTGGGAGCTCACTCAAGGCAACACTGGGAGGTTCACTCTAGAGCTCACTTGTCAGAGCTCACCTTTGAGCTCACCTTAAAGAGCTCACCTTGAGCTCACTTCTACCAGCTCACCTGAGCTCACTGGGAGCTCACGC
Organism: Taxus wallichiana var. yunnanensis; assembly: GCA_018340775.1. Classification (NCBI taxonomy): domain Eukaryota; kingdom Viridiplantae; phylum Streptophyta; class Pinopsida; order Cupressales; family Taxaceae; genus Taxus; species Taxus wallichiana. Next base: position 4,801,221 of record CM031235.1, on the reverse strand, counting down.
AGCTTTCCCGAAGCTCACCAAATATTTCTGACAAGCTCACCAGGAGCTCTTCTTAGGAGCTCACCGACTCAGCTCGAGTTGAGCTCACCAGGAGCTCTTTGAGTAACTCACTGGGAACTCACCGGGAGCTCACCCTTGAGCTCACCAGAGCTCTCAGCTCACCTTGAGCTTTCCAAGCTCACTCACCTTGAGCTCATATAGTAGCTCACATGTAAGCTCTCTCTAAGAGAGCTTTCTGACGAAGCTCACCTTTGAAGCTCACCTAGGAGCTCACCTAGGAGCCAGCAAGAAGCTCACCATGGGAGCTCATCGAGTAGCTCACTTGAGCTTTCTTGAAAGCTCACCTAAGATCTCACTGACAGCTCACCGAGCTGCAAGCTCACCTTGAGCTCACCAGGAGCTTCTCAGCTTCACATCTCTCAACTTGAGCTCTCCTAGGAGCTCCCAGTAGCTCACTAAAAAAGCTCATGGGAGCTCACCAGCTAGCTTTCCTTGCCAACTCACATGGGAGCTCACCTATGGCTCACCTAAGAGAGTTCATCGAGGAGCTCACCAAGAGCTCACCTAGGCTCACCTAATTAGCTCACCTTAGATCTCACCTAAGGAACTCACCTAGGAGCTCACCGAGTAGCTCAATGAGTAGCTCTAACTTGGTAGCTCACTTGTGAGCTCACCTTGAGCTCACCTAAGTGAGCTCACTTGGGAACTCACCAAGGAGCTCACTTAGCTCATCCTTGGAGCTCACCTAGCAGCTCACCTAGGAGCTCACCGAATAGCTCGCTAAGTAGCTCACTTGGGAGCTCTCGGGAGCTCGCTTGATCAGCTCAAGTTGAGCTCACCTGAGAGCTCATTCAAGTAACTCACCTGGGAACTCACCGAGGAGCTCACTGACATAGCTCACCTGCACAACTCACCTTGAGCTCACCTAGAGCTCACCTTAAGCTCAGGGAGATCATTTGACAAGCTCACCTTTGAGCTCACCTGGGAGCTCACCGCTTATGAATCTCACCTAAGAGCTCACTTTGAGCTTGCCAAACTTGATAGCTCAGCTTTGAAGAGCTCAGGAGATCTCGCAAGTAAAGCATCTCACTTAAGCTCACCTTGAGGAGCTCTCACAAGTACTCAACTCACTTGCTGAATCTCTCAGCTGGGAGCTCACTCAAGTAGCTTGACTTGAGATTTCACAAAACTCACCTAGAGCTCACCTAGGAGCTCACCTTAGGAGCTCACCTTGAGCTCACCTAGAACTCACCGAGGCTTACTCAGATATAATCACCATAGGAGTTCTTGAAGTAGCTCATCTTGAACTTCTAGTAGCTCACCTAGATCTGAGCTTACCTAGACTCCGGGTACTCACTACTGGGAACTCACACTAAGGAGCTCACGAGAGATGCACCGAAGAGCTCTCAGTAGAGAGTTGGATGAGCTCCTTGAGAGCTCATCGAGTAAGCTCACTAGGAACTCACCTTAGGAGCTCACCGGAACTCACCTTGTCAACTTGCCTTGAGCTCACCTTGCAAACTCACCTTGAGCTCACCTTGCCAACTCACCTTGAGCTAATCTGGTAGCTCACATGTAAGCTCACCTCAAGACTCATTGGTAAGCTCACCTGAGCTCAGGACTCACTTGGGAGCTCTTCTGAGAGCTCACTAGATCGGCTCAAGAGTTGAGCTCACCCGGGAGCTCATGAGAACTCACCTAGGGATTCACTTGGGAGCTCACCTAATAGCTCACCTTGTCAACTCACCTTGAGCTCACCTTGAGCTCATCAGTAGCTCACACATGTAAGCTCACTCAGAGATTTTGACAAAGCTCACCTTTGAGCTCACTAGAGAGCTCACAAGTAGCTCACCCAGAGCTCATCAAGTAACTCAGCAAGAGCTTGACTAAACTCACGAAAAGCTCTCACCCGATAGCTCACCTCAGAACAGCTCCTTGTGCAAGCTCACCTTGAGCTCACCCAGGAGCTCACCGAGCAGCTCAACTTGAGCTCACTGGGAGCTCGCATCAAGTAGCTCACCTGAAAACATGCATGGGAGCTCACCGACAAGCTTACCTTGCCAACTCACATGGGAGCTCCCCAGCTAGCTCCTATCGGAGTTCATCGAGTAGCTCACCAAGTAGCTCACCTAGAACTGACTAACAAGCTCACCTGGGAGCTCACCTAACAACTTTCCTAGGAGCTCACCGAGTAGCTGAGTAGGTTAACTTGAGCTCACTTGTGAGCTCACCGAGCAACTCACTGGGACCTCACTTGGGACCTTGCTAAGTAGCTCACTTGGGAGTCACCTAGTATCTCACCTAGGAGCTCACCAAATAGCTCACCAAGTAGCTCACTGGGAGCTCTTCTGGGAGCTCACCGATCAACTTGAGTTGAGCTCACCTAGGAGCTCATCAAGTAACTCACCTAGGAACTCACAGGGATCTCACTGATAGCTCACCTTGCCAACTCACCTTGAGCTCACCTTACCAACTCACCTTGAGCTCACCTTGCCAACTCACCTGAGAGCTCATCTGGTAGCTCATATGTAAGCTCACCTAAGAGATTTTTGACAAGCTCACCTTTAAGCTCACCTAGGATCTCACCAAGTAGCTCACCTAGGAGCTCAGCTGGGAGCTCAACAAGTAGCTCACCTAGGAGCTCATCAAGCAGCTCTGACTTGAGATTTCCTAGAAACTCACTTGGAACTCACCTAATAGCTCACCTTTCCAGCTTGCCTTGAGCTTTGTTGGTATCTAGATTTAATCTCCTTCATAACTTGAACAACATCATGAACTTACACAAGACACTCGAGGATAGATAGATGTTTTGTATGTCATTTGTAGCTGGGGAAGCACACCTATCTACTTGTTTACATTCAAGAATTAAGGGAGTGGATAGCACCTTCAAGAGGGTTTTGATCTAACCCTCACTATTTTAGGTTGTGCCTATCAACCAAGGCAAGAGAACCTATATTGCAGCCCCTATATGGTAAGGAGATGGAGATATCCTTGTGTTTTGCATATGATATGGAAGAGCCTTTGTGAAAACATGATCAAATATCCATTATCCAAACTCAAAGGAGTTGTCACTACTAAATGATGGAAATGTTTTCAAAACAAAGCTAGAGCTGCTAAAGACATGATGAAACCCTGATCAACTTTGTGCTTTTTAGTGAAAGGATTGAATTCTTTTGTGGACACACAATGAAAATGTAGGGGTATTATAGGTAGGATGAGTTAGTTTAAAATGAAATTATGATGAGAGATGTTGGGACAAGAGTAGCTAGAAATCATCACCTTCTTTGGGAAGCTTTGCAAATGAATTACAACACCTAAACAATAGAGATGTTTCAATGAATTTGAAGTGCTCTTTCAACCAGGATGTGTGCACACATGGATGCCCAAATCTACACTATTCCATACAAACTTTGATAACCTGCCACAAAGGCTTGAAGCAAAATATCAATGAAGCATTTAGAAACCCTTGTTAGATCATGACCTAAGGTACACCCAAAGGTTTACAAACACCCTCAATTTACAAGGAAGGTAAGATGAATTTAAATCTGTTTATCTTCACTCAAATGAATGCTCTTCTAAATGGAAGATTGTAGATGCCTTCAAACCCTCTACAAGAAATGAGACCATGTATGACCAATAAAGATCCCAAACACAAGATTGCAACATGAGCATGAAACACAAATTGAAAACATATTGAAATACAAGTGTATGCAAGCTTTGCCAAGAGATAAAACCAGTTAATCCAAGAATTTGATCAAATATATCAGCAAGGGAATGTTATTTAGACAATCTCAAATTTTTGATGGCTTTATAGCTAAAACCAACTCAACATGATGAACATTTGATGCAAACAGGAATAAAAAATGGCTCTCAGGTAGTTTCTCCAAAAGAAAATGGACTTCTTCCAGTTTTCCTCGTGCTAATTCTTCTCTCTTTCTCCAAAATTCTCAACAGACTCTACAAAATGCCTCCAAATTACATAATATACCCTATGCCCACTTGGATCCTTGCATCCCAAGCAAATAATATGCTCAAGGGATCAAATTTGTTACAAAACCTTATCCATTTGATGAAAAATGATATAAAACTATAAAACAGCTCGTAAAATGCTAGAGATGCACAAATATTTTAAAATAAATCCATACTAGGGATGTTTTTTTCATTCCACCTATATGATCAAATAAAAATGGCACGATCAAATTTATAATATACCCTAAAAGCAAATAATATGCTCAAGGATCAAATTTGTTACAAAACCTTATCCATTTGATGAAAAATGATATAAAACTATAAAACAACTCGTAAAATGCTAGAGATGCACAAATATTTTAAAATATTGCATGGATTTGGATCCTTATCCATCCTAGGGTCATTTTTTCATTCCACCATGCCAACATGCATTTCAATCATTTTCCACCCTTTACCTTCATCATTTCATCTCTCAGTAACTTTTAGTTTTTTACTTTTCACGTTTTTACATGGTTGAGAAAAATATTTCATGAAAATCACTATAGGGCACCGAAATAGCTCAAATGAATGATGCCATTACATCCAGAAGGTTGAGGGGATGTGATTTCATATAAAATTTCATGTGATTTGGTGCAAAAATGATGATTCCAAGTTCTTTGGAGCTCCAATGGTGGCCAAAAACCAAAATGCATAGTTGTCATCGATTTAAAATCAACTTTAAATTTCCGCCCTCCACGTGTCTTGATGAGATTCAACATGTAGGCTCAAAAATATCTTCTTTGACTTCGGATAAGGTGGACACATGTCCAAATACCATTGGACCGGGCATCCAACCTTAAAAATGCATTTCAAACCTTTTTGACTTCGAGAAAATTTTGAACATTTTCCCCATGAGTCCACCTTGACATGCCATGTGTCCTCCTATGGGCCCTACTAAAAACCATGGGCCAAAATGATGACTTTTTCTCCTTTTTTGAGAAAAGGAAAATTTTCTCGAAAACCCCACGGGCCCGAACACCCGCTATCTCCTCTACCACGTGGCGGTCTCCCATTCATTATGGAGCCGACTCTTCCAATTTTTTCCTTCAACCCTCCATGAGCACAAAACCTCCTGCAGCCCACACTCCCCTTTTTGACTTTTGGAAAGTGCCATGTGTCACCCCCTGATTAGCTAGGGAGACACCTTTAAATTTTCCATGGGTTCATTTTTCACCTTGAGATTTTTGCCAAAGTTTGGAAAATTTTCCATCTTTTCTCCACACTCCAAATCTCCATCAAATGTTGGACATGTGTCCTTTGTTCATTGGTGGTGGGACTTCAGCCCCAAAAATTATTTTACCCTTTGAAGTTAAAAAACTTAAAATTCCTTCAAACTTCTACCCATCCATTTCAACCTTTTGCATATGTGTCACACTGTGATTCATTGCGGACCTTCATTCAAAATTTGACTTTGAGATTTTGCCTCCGAAGGAAAAAATCCCAAAAACATCCCGAACCCTGCTTCTCCTTGGCTCCCCTGGACATGTGTCCTCATCCCATTCGATGTGGGTCCTCGGGAAGAATTTGACTTCAACATTTTGAAGTTAAAAACTTCAAACTTTTCATAAAACCCCCTTCCACCTATCCTCCGAGCCACGTGTCATCATACCATTCATTGCGTGGGCCTTGGGAAAAAAATTTTCCTTTTGCAAAAAACTCAAAAATGACAAGTTAGTAATGTTTTCCCACACATCCCCGACCAATAGGAGCCTGCCATGTCACCAAAAGCTTGTGATGATTAATTTGATGGGAAAATGACACCCGTATGCCCATCAAAACGTAAAAAATATAGAAGATGCCCTAGAAATTGAATTTTTTCACAAGGAAGGTGGATTTTTGGTTTTGAATCCAATGAAACATGATTTAACAATGATTTTGACATGGGGCATGAGATTTTAATAGAAAATAACTCAGATTTGATCCATTTTGAGTCTTTTCATGATTTTGACAAAGGGAAAATGACTCGGCCCAAAAAATGAAGAAATTAGGGCACAAAAGAGGGGAACTTGGAAATTTGTTTCAATATAGGGTAGAATGACAAGATTGTGAGTATCCAAAGGCATTCAACTAGAAAAATCAAGTTGAGGTCACCAACTTGAGCTAAAAATATGTTTTTGAGTAAAATGGATATAGAGAATTAGGGAAAAGTGTGAAAACCTAGAATTTGCACCAACATTGGCTCATGTTTGGGGATGGGCACTCCCAGTGAGTGCCACAAGATCACAAACATAGACCAAGTGCCAAAAATCCATTGGGTAAGGAGTCAAAATAGAGATGCAGCCCAAAAACTAGAACTTTCACCAAAAACAGACCTAAAAACTAGACCAGAAATGGTTTCCAAGGACAAAATGGAAAACCACAAGCCAACAATAGCAAAAACAAAGCAAGAAAAAGGACTATACAAAATGTACAACTTGTGCATACCTCACTTGGGGTTTAATCCAAGAAGTGTTTTAAATGTCTACCATTAATAGGCAGCTCTAGCAAATCTCCATCCAAATCTTTGAGAAAGAATGTATGCTCTCCAATCTTGATATCAATGGCATAAGGGCCCATCCATAGAGAATCAAACTTTCCATGCTTTCCCTTGTCTTCATGCCTACTATCCCACAATAAAACAAGATCTCCAACGTTGAAGGTTCTAGGAGTGACCTTCTTATCAAACAATTTCTTCAATTTTTCTCTAAATCTGATATGCCTTTGGTGAGAAGCTCTTCTCTCTTCATCCAACTCAATGATTTGATTGATCCTTGATTCATATGGGCCATGTTCATGATCTTCCAATTGTTGGGAAAACTGAAAAGTGTATAATTACAGGTGTAATGGCAGCAAATCCTGAGTTCCATATACCAATTCAAATGGGCTTTTACCAGTTGCTCTTTTAGGAGTTATTCTATCAGCCCAAACTATACAAATTTCAATTTCTCTCCCCACTTCTTCTTGTTGATTTCCAAGGTCCTTCTGATGATCTTGAGAAAGTTCTTGTTACTTGACTCAGCTTGTCCATTCCCTTGTGGATTGTAGTTTGAAGAATAAGTTAGATTTATCCCATATTCATTACACATTGCCATCAAAGGCTTGGCTCTAAAACACATGGCATTATCATATACAATCTTAACTAGAACTCCAAATCTACATATGATATGATTCAATAAGAAATCCATTACCACTTGGTGTGTTGCTTTTCTAGATGGAATTGCCTCAACCCATTTTGTAAAATAATCAGTTGCTACAAGGATCCATTTATGACCAGCACTAGAAGGATCTGAAATCTCACCAATGAAATCCATTCCCCATTGTTTGAAAGGAGCTTCAATTGATACAGGATGCAAAGGAAGGGAGCCTGAAGCTTTCAATCTTCCTGAAAAATGTTGGCAACTATCACACTTTCTAACTAACTGGGTTGCATCTTTAAAAAGAGTAGGTGACCAATAACCAACTCTTAAAATCTTATGTGTGTCACTCTCCTAGAAAAATTCCTCCACAAACTCCCCCATGGAAATTAGCAATCAACTTGGGAGCTTCATCTTCAGTTATGCATTTCAAGAGGACACCTTCAGGGTTCTTCCAAGCCATCCCCAAGGTCTGTTATGATATATTTCGAGAGAAGCCACTTGAGGGCTCTTTTCTTATTTTTATTCAAGTGACTAGGATAGCATAGGTGTCTGAGGTAGAAGATCACATCTTTGTACCACTCAAACCTCATCAATTTGTCAAGAAAATCATCCCTTTCTTCCTCCATGATTTACTTCTACATCTTGCAAATTACTCAGCCATGAGCTTGGCAAGACCCAAACCTCTTACCAACTTTGTTGTTTGGATATCTATATCATATTCTTGTAATTTTTTGACCCATCTACATCTCTTGCTTAATATCTCCATGTCTGATAAGATGTCTTTAACCATGGTGTGGGGAACATAAGCAAAAACTTTTGAACTTAGTATATAGGGCCTGAAAATCTTTGTTGCTTTTACCAATGCAAATGCCTATTTTTCCATGATTGTATACTTCAATTCAGCTACTTGTAAAGCCTTCTATATAGAAGGCAATAGCCTATCTCATCTCCATTCTCATCCTTTTGTAACAAAACTAAAGCAATAGTGAATTCAGAGGCAAAAGAAAATATTTGGAAAGGTCTCTTGTAGTTTGGGGCTGCTAAAATAGGTGCATGCTTAAGTGCATCCTTTATTCCTTCAAAAGCTTGAATGGCAGCCTCCTCCCACTTGATAACTTGATCCTTTCTTAGCATGCTTGTGATTGGAAGAGTTAGCTTAGAAAAATTGGAAACAAACCTTCTAATGAAATTTATTTGGCCAAAGAAAGATTGGATACCTTTCTTGGTTCTTGGAATGGGCACTTTGTTGATTGCTTCCACTCTCTCAGGGTCTATCATAACACCTTCTTTGGAGACAATATGCCCCAACAGCTTGGCATTTTATATGCCAAAATGACATTTCTTTGGATTAAGTGAAATGCCATACTCTCTACATCTGATTAGCATCTTCTCTAGGTGTTGCAAATGGTCTGCTCGCTGCCTTGAAAAAATAGTCACATCATCTTGGTAAACTATAATAAATTCATTGATATAACCAGCAAAGGCAACATCCATTGCCCTTTGAAAAGTAGCACCAGCATTCATCAATCCAAAAGGCATCCTTACAAAAACATAAGTCCCCCAAGGAGTAGTGAAGGTTGTCTTAAGTCTTTCTGATTCTTTGACAACTACTTGATTGTATCGGAGAAACCATCCAAAGTAGAAAGCATCTCTGACCCTATTACAAGCTGCAACATATTCTCCATGTTTGGCAAGGGGTAATTTTCCTTCATAGATGCTTTGTTTAGATTCCTAAAATCCACACAAAGTCTGATATCTCCATTCTTCTTTCTAACTGGCACAAGGTTTACCACCCAAGATGAGTATCTAGTAGGCTGAATGATGCCACCATCTCTCAATTTCTTCAATTCTTCTTGCATTTTCATGGAAAGAAGTGGGTTAATAGGCCTTTGTTTTTGTCTAAATGGCTTGGTTTTGGCCTCAAGAGGAATCTCATGCTGAAATAAATCTTCTCTATATGCCTTCAACTCTGAATAAGACCAGGAAAGGTAGTCTTGATACTTTCTTAAAGTTGGGCATAGGACTATTTTTCCTCTTTGTTGAGATGGCTGCCCAACTAGATCTTCCTTGGTTTATCCTTGGTTCCCAAGTTGTGCTCTTCCACATCCTATGAAGTAGACATCTTTCTATTTATGATGCAATCAACATTGTTAAAATTGGATTCAAGTGCAACAAGACCTTTGGGAATGGTGTTTGTCTTCAATTGTATAATATCCTTGTCAAAAAAGTTTCTCTACCTTCATTCATGCATACCATTGGTTCCTAATCAATATTCTGACCAACAAACTCACCTTGGCATTGTAAGAATCTCAACACTTGGGCATCATTATCAAAAACCTGCCAATGTTTCACATTATCCGGGATAGCTGGCCTTGTTAGCACTTCAATGTCATATTCACAAAAAGGTGAAATGGTGTAACTATCAAATCTAGAACCAAGGACATCCAGCTTATCAAAAATAGCATTAAGACTTCTATCATGGTAAACAATGTTAAAGGAATCAAACATTTCAATCAAGTCCCAAACAACATGCTTATATTGTTTCATACGCTGATTTTTTGTGGCATATAACTTTCTTACTTGCTTGACAACCAGCTCTGAATCCCCCTTGGCAACAATATCCTTCACTCCATATTTCCATGCAATCCTTAATCCCAATAATAATGCCTCATACTTAGCAATGTTGTTAGTGCATTCAAAATTGAGCTTGAAGGAGAAAGGAAACTCTTCCAAACTAGGAGAAACCAGCACTATACCAGCACCATTGCCAAATTTGGAGCAAGCTCCATCAAATAGTAATGTCCATGGAGAACCTACCATACCAAGGCACTCTGATTTTTCCATCTTATTCTCCTTTCCATCAGCAAAACCAATGAAGTTGTCAACATCTACATCAGCAAACAACACTTCATAAGAAGCATTGTTGGGATCTTCAATCAAGTGTAACATCTTCTTTTCACCATAGAGTTTGACAAGGCTGCCCTCAATGGGAATGGTGGAAAAACATGTCCATTTGAACACTACCACCAACACTCATAGCCCACTTTCTTGACAAAAGCATACCCCATTTGGCAGGGAAATCAATAATTACAACATCAAGTTTTAAATTCTTACCTGGATAGGCTACAAGTTGCACTACTAAACCCTTCACACATCCAACAACTAACACTTCCCTTGAATCCATGGCTGTACACTTCCCATATGCTACTGTCACCTTGATATCCAACTCATTCATGACTTCTAGAGGCATGACATTACATGATGCACGGAATCAAACATGCAATTGTGAAGCAACCTATCTTTTATGAGAAAAGTTGTGAAGAATGGATCAACATTCAATTGGGAATCAACCAAGGATGTTCCCAAATATACTTCAGGTGCCTCTCCAAAATCTTCCATTGGTGGTGGTGTTTCAAGGCCAACAATACTTTGAAGAGGATTCTCAACAACATTTACATTTCTTCTTGGGGTAATCTTTTCTTCTTTCAATCCCAAGTACTCGAATGCTCTCTTCTTATGCTCAGGAATTCTAAGCAATTCAATAATTGGAACACTCACTTTAATTTGGCTCAAAACCTGGGCTATATCATATGGAACATTCTTTGGTAAGACAACATTGGAAGGGAGACAAGAAGGTTCATCAGATGAAGAAGTATTCTTGGCAGCTTGGGCATGAAGAGGACTGATATTTTTGCATGGATCAGCTCGAGTTGAGCTCACCTGAGAGATCATCGAGTAACTCACATAGGAACTCACTTGGGAGCTCACCGACTCACTCACCTTTCCAACTCACCTTGAGCTCACCTTTCCAACTCACCTTGAGCTCACCTTGCCAACTCACCTTGAGCTCATCTGGTAGCTCACATGTAAGCTCACCTAGGAGCTCAGACTGAGATCTCTGCAAGTAGCTCACCTAGGAGCTCATCAAGCAGCTCAACTTGAGCTTTCCCAGAAACTCACTTGGGAGCTCACCTTGCTAGCTCTGAGCTCACCTTCCAAGCACCTTAACTTGAGCTCACTGGGAGCTCATCAAGTAGCTCACCCAAAAACTCACATGGGAGCTCACCTGACAGCTTGCCTTGCCAACTCACATGGGAGCTCACCTTGCTAGCTCGCTGAGGAGCTCACCTTGCCAACTCACCTTGAGCTCATCTGGTAGCTCACCTTAGAGTTTATCAAGTAGCTCACCTAACAACTCACCGGGAGGTCACCTAACAGCTCACCTGGGAGCTCACCAAGAAGCTTGCCGAGTAGGTTGACTTGAGCTCACTTGTGAGCTTTCGAGTAGCTCACTTGGTGTCCTCACCTAGGAGCTTCACCAAGTATCTCACTTAGAGATCACACTAGAACTCACCTGGGAGCTCATTGAATAGCTCACCAAGTAGCTTGCTTAGGAGCTCTTCTAGGAGCTCACTAATAAGCTTGAGTTGAGCTCACCAGGGCTCTAAGTAACTTAGGACTCACTTAGGAGCTCACCTGAGAACCATCAAGTAACTCACCTTGAGCTCACCTGTAAGCTCACTGAGAGCTCACCTTCCAACTCACCTTGAGTAAGCTTCCTCGAGCTCACTCACTCCTTGAGTCAACTCACCTTGAGCTCACTCACCTTGAGATCATCTAGTAGCTCACATGTAAGCTCACCTCAGAGATTGCTGACAAGCTCACCTTTGAGCTCACCTAGGAGTTCATTGAGCATCTTGACTTGAGCTTTCCAGTAGAAACATGCCTAGGAGCTTCTCCGATAGATCACCTTGCTAGCTCACCTTTAGCTCACCTAGGAGCTCACCCAGTAGCTCACCCAAAAACTAACCTGGGAGCTCACCTTGCTAGCTCACCTTGAGCTCACCTAGGAGAGCTCACCTAGCAACTTCACTGGGAAACTCACATGGGAACTCACCTAATAACTCACCTTGCCAACTCACATGGGAGCTCACCTATTAGCTCACCTTGAGCTCACTGAGGAGCTCACCTTGCCAACTCACCTTGAGCTTGCATGGTAGCTCACATAATTCAGCTCAAGTAGCTCACCAAATAGCTCACATGGGAGCTCACCTAACATCTCACCTGGGAGCTCACCAAACATCTCACCTTGGAGCTCACCAAGCAGCTCGCCGAGTAGGTTGACTTGAGTTCACATGTGAGCTCACCAAGCAGCTCACTCACTGGGGACCTCACTGGGAGCTCACTAAGTATCTCACTTGGGAGCTCACCTAGTAGCTCACCTGGAGCTCACCAAATAGCTCACCAAGTAGCTCACCTAGGAGGTCTTCTGGGAGCTCTCACCGATCAACTCGAGTTGAGCTCCTAGGAGCTTGTCAAGTAACTTTCTGGGAACTCACTAGGAGCTGCTTGATAGCTCACCTTCTAACGAGCTCAACTCACCTTGAGCTCACCTTGCCAACTCACCTTGAGCTCACCTGTCAACTCACTTGGAGCTCATCTAGTAGCTCACATGTAAGCTCACCTAAGAGATTGCCAACAAGCTCACCTTTGAGCTCACATGGGATCTCACTGAGTAGCTCACCTAGGAGCTCTTGGCTGGGAGCTCAAGCAAGTAACTCACCTAGGAGCTCGTCGAGTAACTCGACTTGAGCTTTACCAGAAACTCACTGGGAACTCACTGATAGCTCACCTTGCTAGCTAGCCTTGAGATCACCAGGATCTCACGAGAGCAGCTCAACTTGAGCTCACCTAGGAGCTTGTTAAGAAACTCACCAAAAACTCACATGGGAGCTCACCTGATAGCTCACCTTGCCAACTCGCATGGGAGCTCACCTATCAGCTTGCCTTGCCAGCTCACCTTGAGCTCATTGAGGAGCTCACCTTGCCAACTCACCTTGAGAGCTCAGAAGGTAGCTCACCTAGAGTTTTTGAGTACTTTCCCAAAAATCACTGGGAGCTCACGACACTCACCTTGCCAACTCACCTTAAGCTCACACAGGAGCTCACTAAGTAGCTCGACTTGAGCTCACATGGGATCTCATCAAGTAGCTTGCCTAAAAACTCACATGGGAGCTCACTTGACAACTCACCCAGAAACATGTGGGATCTCACCTATCAGCTTGCCTTGCCATCTCACCTTGAGCTCGCTTAGGAGATCACCTTGCCAACTCACCTTGAGCTTGTCTGGTAGCTCACCTTAGAGTTCATCGAGTAGCTCCCAAGTAGCTCACTGGGAGCTCACCTAACAGCTCACCTAGGAGCTCACCGAGTAGCTCTCATGAGTAGGTTAACTTGAGCTTACTTGTGAGCTCACTTATGAGCTCACTCGAGAGTTCATCGGGAACCTCACATGGGATCTCACCAAGTAGCTCACTTGGGAGCTCACCTAGTAGCTCACCTAGAAGCTCACCTGAATAGCTTGTTAAGTAGCTCACCTAGGAGCTCTTCTGGGAGCTCACCGATCATCTCAAGTTGATCTCACCTAGAAGCTCATCGAGTAACTCACCTAGGAACTCATAGCTCTAGGAGCTCTCAGTAGCTAGCTCACTGAAAACTCACATGGGAGCTCACCTTGCTAGCTTCACCTTGAGCTCACTTGAGGAGCTCACCTTTACCAACTCACCTTGAGCTCATCTGGTAGCTCACCTTGAGTTCACCTCACCTGGGAGTCATCATTCACCAGCCAAGTAGCTCACCTAGGAGCTCATCTAACAACTCACCTGGGAGCTCACCTAATAGCTCACTTGTGAGCTCGCTAGGGACCTCACTTGGGAGATCACCAAGTAGCTCATTTGGGAGCTCACCTAGTAACTCACCTGGGAGCTCACCAAACAACTCACTAAGTAGCTCACCTGGGAGCTCTTCTGGGAGCTCACCGATCATCTCGAGTTGAGCTCACTTGAGAGCTTGTCGAGTAACTCACCTGGGAACTCACCTGGGAGCTCACTCACCAAAGCTTACCTTACCAACTCACCTTGAGCTCATCTGGTAGCTCACATATAAGCTCACCTCAGACATTACCGACAGCTCTCACTTTGAGCTCACCTAAGAGCCCACCAAGTAGCTCACCTAGGAGCTCAGCTGGGAGCTCAAAAAGTAGCTCACCCAGGTGCTTATCAAGTAGCTTGACTTGAGCTTGCATGGAAAACTCACCTGGGAGCTCACCCTGGGAGCTCAGCTCACCTAGGAGCTCAGAGCTCCTTAATAGCTCAACTTGAGCTCATCAAGTAGCTCCCAAAAACTCACATGGGAGCTCACCTGATAGCTCACCTTACAACTCAAATGGGAGCTCACCTTGTCAGCTTGCCTTGAGCTCACTGAGGAGCCTACCTTGCCAACTCACCTTGAGCTCATCTAGTAGCTCACCTTTGAGTTCATCGAGTAGCTCACCAAGTAGCTCACCTGGGAGCTCACCTAATAGCTCCTAGGAGCTCAACGAGTAGCTCACCAGAGTAGGTTGACTTGAGCTCACTTTGTGAGCTCACCTAGACCTCACCGGGAGGGAGCTAGCACCTGTGGGAGCTCGCTATAGACTCACTGGGAGCTCACCGAATAGCTCACAAAGTATCTCACCAAGGATCTCTTCTAGGAGCTTGACGATCAGCTCGAGTTGAGCTCACCGGGAGCTCGTCGAGTAACTCACCTGGGAACTTCCTAGGAGCTCACCGGGGGAGCTCACCTTACCAACTTTCCTTGAGCTCACCTTGTAAACTTACCTTGAGCTCACTTGCCAACTCACCTTGAGCTCATCTAGTAGTTCCATGTAAGCTCACCTCAGAGATTACCGATAAGCTCACCTTTGAGCTCACTGGGAGCTCACTAAGAAGCTCACCTAGGAGCTCGGATGGGAGCTCGAAAAGCAGCTCACCCAGAGCTCATTGAGCAGCTCGACTTGAGCTTCCTAGAAACTCACCTGGGAGCTCACCTAATAGCTCTCCTTGCCATCTCACCTTGAGCTCACCCAAGAGCTCACCGAGTAAGCTGACTTGAGCTTTCCTAAGAGCTCATCAAGTAGCTCACCTAAAAACTCACATAAAGCTTTACACGATAGCTCACCCGACAACTCGCATGGGACCTCACCTAAGCTTGCCTTGTTAGCTCACCTTGAGCTCACTGAGGAGCTCACCTTGCCAACTCACCTTGAGCTCGTCTGGTAGCTCACCTCAAAGTTTATCGAGTAGCTCACCAAGTAGCTCACCTAGGAGCTCACCTAATAGCTCTCACCTAGGAGCTCACCTTATAGCTCACCTAGGAGCTCACCTAATAGCTCACCTAGGATCTCACAAGTAGCTCATTGAGTAGGTTGACTTGAGCTCACATGTGAGCTCGCTGAGCAGCTCACTTGGGAACCTTACCTGGGAGCTCGCCAAGTAGCTCACTTGGGAGCTCACCTTGTAGCTCACCTAGGAGCTTTGAATAATAGCTCGCCAAGTAGCTCACCTAGGATCTCTTCTGGGAGCTTCACCGATCAACTCGAGTTGAGCTCACCTAGGAGCTCATCGAGTAACTCACTGGGAACTCACTTGGGAGCTCGCCTGATAGCTCACCTTGCCAACTCACCTTGAGCTCACCTTACCAACTCACCTTGAGCTCACCTTACCAACTCACTGGAGCTCATCTAGTAGCTCGTATGTAAGATCACATAAGATATTTTGACAAGCTCACCTTTAAGCTCACCTAGGATCTCACCGAGTAGCTCACCTAGGAGCTCAAATGGAAGCTCAGCAAGTAGTTCACCCAGAGCTCAAGTCAAGCAGCTCTGACTTGAACTTTCCTAGAAACTCACTTGGAACTCACCTGATAGCTCACCTTGCAGCTCACCTTGAGCTTGTTGGTATCCAAATTTAATCTCCTTAATAACTTGAACAACATCATGAACTTGCACAAGACACTCGAGGATAGATAGATGTTTTGTATGTCATTTGTAGTGGGGAAGCACACTTATCTCGCTTGTTTACATTCAAGAATTGAGGGAGTGGATAGCACCTTTAAGAGGGTTTTGATCTAACCCTCACTATTTTAGGTTGTTCCTATCAACCAAGGCAAGAGAGAACCTATATTGCAGCCCCTATATGGTAAGGAGATGGAGATATCCTTGTGTTTTACATATGATATGGAAGAGCCTTTGTGAAAACATGATCAAATATCCATTATCCAAACTCAAAGGAGTTGTCACTACTAAATGATGGAAATGTTTTCAAAACAAAGCTAGAGCTGCTAAAGACATGATGAAACCCCGATCAACTTTTGTAACATTTTAGTGAAAGGATTGAATTCTTTTGTGGACACACAATGCAAATGCAGGGGTATTGTAGGTAGGATGAGTTAGTTTAAAATGAAATTATGATGAGAGATGTTGGGAAAAGAGTAGCTAGAAATCATCACCTTCTTTGGGAAGATTTGCAAATGAATTACAACACCTAAACAACAGAGATGTTTCAATGAATTTGAAGTGCTCTTTCAACTAGGATGTGTGCACACATGGATGCCCAAATCTACACTATTCCATATAAACTTTGATAACCTGCCACAAAGGCTTGAAGAAAAATATCAATGAAGCATTTAGAAACCCTTGTTAGATCATGACCTAAGGTACACCCAAAGGTTTACAAACACCCTCAATTTACAAGGAAGGTAAGATGAATTTAAATCTATTTATCTTCACTCAAATGAATGCTCTTCTGAATGGAAGATTGTAGATGCCTTCAAACCCTCTACAAGAAATGAGACCATGTATGACCAATAAAGATCCCAAAACACAAGATTGTAACATGAGCATGAAACACAAATTGAAAACATACTGAAATACAAGTGTATGCAAGCTTTTCCAAGAGATAAAACAAGTTAATCAAAGAATTTGATCAAATATATCAGCAAAGGGAAAGTTATTTAGATAATCTCAAATCTTGTTGATGGCTTTATAGCTCAAAACCAACTCAACATGATGAACATTTGATGCAAACAGAATAAAAATGGCTCTAGGTAGTTTTTCTAAAAGAAAATGGACTTCTTCCAATTTTCCTCATGCTAATTCTTCTCTCTTTCTTGAAAAATTTTCTAAACAGACTCTATAAAATGCCTCCAAATTACATAATATACCCTATGCCACTTGGATCCTTGCATCCCAAGCAAATAATATGCTCAAGGGATCAAATTTGTTACAAAACCTTATCCATTTGATGAAAAATTATATAAAACTATAAAACATCTCGCAAAATGCTAGAGATGCAAAATATTTTAAAATATTACATGGATTTGGATCCTTATCCATCCTAGGGTCATGTTTTTGTCATTCCACCATGCCAACATGCATTTGCAATCATTTTCCACCCTTTACCTTCATCATTTCATCTCTGTAACTTTTAGTTTTTACTTTTCATGTTTTTACACGGGCCGAGAAAAATATTTCATGAAAATCACTATAAGTCATAGAAATAGCTCAAATGAATGATGCCATTACATCAAAGGTCGAGGGGATGTGATTTCATATAAAATTTCATGTGATTTGGTGTAAAAATGATGATTCCAAGTTCTTTGGAGCTCCAATGGTGGCAAAAACCAAAATGCACTGATGTTGCCGATCGATTTAAAATCAACTTTAAATTTCTACCCTCCACATGTCTTGATGAGATTCGACATGTAGGCTCAAAAATATCTTCTTTGACTTCTAGATAAGGTGGACACATGTCCAAATACCATTGGACCAGGCATCCAACCTTAAAAATGCATTTGAACCTTTTTGACTTCGAGAAAATTTTGAACATTTTCCCCGCGAGCCCCCCTGGACACGCCACGTGTCCTCCTGTGGGCCCTACTAAAAACCATGGGCCAAAATGATGAATTTTTCTCCTTTTTTGAGAAAAGGAAAATTTTCTTTGAAAACCCCATGGGCCCGAACACCCGCTATCTCCTCTGCCACGTGGCGGTCTCCCATTCACATGGAGCTAACTCTTCCAATTTTTGCCTTCATCCCTCCATGAGCACAAAAAACCTCCTACAGGTCCATGCTCCCCTTTTGACTTTTGGAAAGTGCCACATGTCACCCCCTAATTAGCTACAGGAGACACCTTCAAATTTTTCACGGGTTCATTTTTCACCTTGAGATTTTTGCCAAAGTTTGGAAAATTTTCCATCTTTTCTCCATGCTCCAAATCTCTGTCAAATGTTAGACATGTGTCCTTTTTTTCATTGGTGGTGGAACTTCAGCCCCAAAAATTCTTTTACCCTTTGAAGTTAAAAAACTTAAAATTCCTTCAAACTTCTGCCCATCCATTTCAACCTTTTGCATACGTGTGTGCACTTTGATTCATTGTGGACCTTCATTCATAAATTTGACTTTGAGATTTTGCCTCGAAGGAAAAATCCCAAAAACATCCCAAACCCACTTCTCCTTGGCTCCCTGGACACATGTCCTCATCCCATTCGACATGGGTCCTCGGGTAGAATTTGACTTCAACATTTTGAAGTTAAAAACTTCAAACTTTTCATAAAACCCCCTTCCACCTATCCTCGAGCCACGTGTCATCATACCATTTGTTGGGCCTTCGGGAAAAATTTTTCTTTGCAAAAAAAAAATAAAAAATGACAAGTTAGTAATGTTTTCCCACACATCCCCGACCAATAGGAGCCTGCCACATCACCAAAATTTTGTGATGATTAATTTGATGGGAAAATGACACTCGTATGCCCATCAAAATGTAAAAAATATAGAGGATGCCCTAGAAATTGAATTTTTTCACAAGGAAGGTGGATTTTTTGGTTTTGAATCCAATGAAACATGATTTAACAATGATTTTGACTTGGGGCATGAGATTTTAATAAAAATAACTTGGACTTGATCCATTTCGAGTCTTTTCATGATTTTGACAAAGGGAAAATGACTCGGCCTGAAAAAATGAAGAAATTAGGGCACAAAAGAGGGGAACTTGGAAATTTGTTTCAATATAGGGTAGAATGACAAGATTGTGAGTATTCCAAAGGCATTCAACTAGAAAAATCAAGTTGTAGGTCACCAGCTCGAGCCAAAAAGATGTTTTTGAGTAAAATGGATATAGAGAATTAGGGAAAAGTGTGCAAACCCAGAATTTACACCAACATTGGCTCCTGTTTGGGGATGGGCACTCCCAGTGAGTGCCACAAGATCACAATGTAGACCAAGTGCCAAAAATCCATTGGGTAAGGAGTCAAAATAGAGATGCAGCCCAAAAACAAGAACTTTCACCAAAAAAAGACCTAGAAACAACCAAAAATGGTTACTAAGGACAAAAGGGAAAACCAAAGCCAACAATAAAAAAACAAAGCAAGACAAAGGACTATACAAAATGTACAACTTGTCCATACCTCACTTGGGGGTTTAATCTAAGAAGTGTTTTAAATGTCTACCATTAATAGGTAGCTCTAGCAAATCTCCATCCAAATCTTTGAGAAAGAATGTATGCTCTCCAATCCTGATATCAATGGCATAAGGGCCATCCATAGAGAATCAAACTTTCCATGCTTTCCCTTGTCTTCATGCCTACTATCCCAAATAAAAACAAGATCTCCAACATTGAAGGTTCTAGGATTGACCTTCTTATCAAAAAATTTCTTCAAATTTTCTCTAAATCTGATATGCCTTTGGTGAGAAGCTCTTCTCTCTTCATCCAACTCAATGATTTGATTGATCCTTAATTCATATGGGCCATGTTCATGATCTTCCAATTGATGGGCAAACTAAAAGTGTATAATTACAGTGTAATGGCAGCAAAGCATGAGTTCCATATACCAATTCAAATGAGGCTTTTACCACTTGCTCTTTTAGGAGTTATTCTATCACCCAAACTACAAATTTCAATTGCTCTCCCACTTCTTCTTGTTGATTTCCAAGGTCTTTTTGATGATCTTGAGCAAGTTCTTATTACTTGACTCAGCTTGTCCATTCCTTGTGGATTGTAGTTTGAAGAATAAGTTAGATTTATCCCATATTCATTACACATTACCATCAAAGGCTTGGCTCTAAAACACATGTCATTATTAGATACAATCTTAACTGGAACTCCAAATCTACATATGATATGATTCAATAAGAAATCCATTACCACTTGGTGTGTTTCTTTTCTAGATGGAATTGCCTTAACCCATTTTGTAAAATAATCAGTTGCTACAAGGATCCATTTATGACCAGCACTAGAAGGATCTGAAATATCACCAATGAAATCCATTCCCCATTATTTGAAAGGAGCTTCAATTGATACAGGCTGCAAAGGAAGGGAGCCTAAAGCTTTCAATCTTCCTGAAAAATGTTGGCAACTATCACACTTTCTAACTAACTGGGTTGCATCTTTAAAATGAGTAGGCGACCAATAACTAACTCTTAAAATCTTATGTGTTGTCACTCTCCCAAAAAAATTTCCTCCACAAAAATCCCCCATGGAAATCAACTAATCAACTTGGGAGCTTCATCTTCAGTTATGCATTTCAAGAGGACACCTTGTGGTTCTTCCAAGCCAGCCCAAAGGTTTGTTATGATATATTTATGAGAAGCTAGCTTGAGGGATCTTTTCTGATTTTTATTCAAGTGACTAGGGACAACATAGGTGTCTCGAGGTAGAAGATCACATCTTTGTACCACTCAGACCTCATCAATTTGTCAAGAAAATCATCCCTTTCTTCCTCCAACTGATTTACTTCTACATCTTCAAATTACTCTCAACCATGAGCTTGGCAAGACCCAAACCTCTTACCAACTTTGTTGTTTGGATATCTATATCATATTCTTGTAATTTTTTGACCCATCTACATCTCTTGCTTGATATCTCCATGTCTGATAAGATGTCTTTAACCATGGTGTGGGGAACATAAGCAACAACTTTTGAACTCAGTATATAGGGCCTGAAAATCTTTGTTGCTTTTACCAATGCAAATGCCTATTTTTCCATGATTGTATACTTCAATTCAGCTACTTGTAAAGCCTTGCTATAGAAGGAAATAGGCCTCTCATCTCCATTCTCATCCTTTTGTAACAAAACTAAAGCAATAGTGAATTTAGAGGAAAAAGAAAAGATTTGGAAAGGTCTCTTGTAGTTTGGGGCTGCTAAAATAGGTGCATGCTTAAGTACATCCTTTATTCCTTCAAAAGCTTGAATGGCAGCCTCCTCCCACTTGATAACTTGATCCTTTCTTAGCATGCTTGTGATTGGAAGAGTTAGCTTAGAAAAATTTGAAACAAACCTTCTAATGAAATTTATTTGGCCAAAGAAAGATTGGATACCTTTCTTGGTTCTTGGAATGGGCACTTTGTTGATTGCTTCCACTCTCTCATGGTCTATCATAACACCTTATTTGGAGACAATATGCCCCAAAACTTGGCCTTTTGTATGCCAAAATGACATTTCTTTGGATTAAGTGAAATTCCATACTCTCTACATCTGATTAGCATCTTCTCTAGGTGTTGCAAATGGTCTCGCTCATTGCCTTGAAAAAATAGTCACATCATCTTGGTAAACTACAATAAATTCATTGATATAACCAGCAAAGGCAACATCCATTTCCCTTTGAAAATTAGCACCAACATTCATCAATCCAAAAGGCATCCTTACAAAAACATAAGTCCCCTAAGGAGTAGTGAAGACTATCTTAAGTCTTTCGATTCTTTGACAACTACTTGATTGTATCAGAGAAACCATCCAAAGTAGAAAGCATCTCTCGACCTATTACAAGCTACAACATATTCTCCATGTTTGGTAAGGGGTAATTTTCCTTCATAGATGCTTTTTTAGATTCCTAAAATCCACACAAAGTATGATATCTCTCATTCTTCTTTCTAACGGCACAAGGTTTACCACCCAAGATGAGTATCTAGTAGGCTGAATGATGCCACCATCTCTCAATTTCTTCAATTCTTCTTGCATTTTCATGGAAAGTAGTGGGTTAATAGGCCTTTGTTTTTGTCTAAATGGCTTGGTTTTGCCTCAAAAGAGGAATCTCATGCTGAAATAAATCTTCTCTATATGCCTTTACTCTAAATAAGACCAAGAAAGGTAGTCTTGATACTTCTTTAAAACTTAGGCATAGGACTATTTTTCTCTTTGCTGAGATGGCTACCCAATAGATCTTCCTTGGTTTATCCTTGGTTCCCAAGTTGTGCTCTTCCACATCCTATGAAGTAGACATATTTCTATTTATGATGCAATCAACATTGTTAAAATTGGATTCAAGTGCAACAAGACCTTTGGGAATGGTGTTTATCTTCAATTGTATAATATCCTTGTCAAAAAAAGTTTCTCTACCTTCATTCATGTATACCATTAGTTCCCAATCAATATTTTGACCAGAAAACTCACCTTGGAATTGTAAGAATCTCAACACTTGGGCATCATTATCAAAAACCTGCCAATGTTTCACATTATCGGGACAAGCTGGCCTTGTTAGCACTTCAATGTCATATTCACAAAAAGGTGAAATGGTGCAATCTGTCAAATCTAGAACCAAGGACAAGCCAATTATCAGTAGCAACATTAAGACTTCTATCATGGTAAACAATGTTAAAGGAATCAAACATTTCAATCAAGTCCCAAACAACATGCTTATATTGTTTCATACGCTGATTTTTTGTGGCATATAACTTTCTTACTTACTTGAAAACTGATCTGAATCCCCCTTGCAACAATATCCTTCACTCCATATTTCTATACAATCCTTAATCCCAATAATAATGCCTCATACTCAGCAATGTTGTTAGTGCATTCAAAATTGAGCTTGAAGGAGAAAGGAAACTCTTCCAAACTAGGAGAAACCAGCACTATACCAGCACCATTGCCAAATTTGGAGCAAGATCCATCAAATAGTAATGTCCATGGAGAACCTACCATACCAAGGCACTCTGATTTTTCCATCTTATTCTCCTTTCCATCAGCAAAACCAATGAAGTTGTCAACATCTACATCAGCAAACAACACTTCATAAGAAGTATTGTTGGGATCTTCAATCAAGTGTAACATCTTCTTTTCACCATAGAGTTTGACAAGGCTGCCCTCAATGGGAATGGTGGAAAAAGACATGTCCATTTGAACACTACCACCAACACTCACAGCCCACTTTCTTGACAAAATCATACCCCATTTGGTAGGGCAATCAACAATTACAACATCAAGTTTTAAATTCTTACCCGGATAGGCTGCAAGTTGCACTACTAAACCCTTCACACATCCAACAACCAACACTTCCCTTGAATCCATGGCTGTACACTTCCCATATGCTGATTGTCACCTTGATATCTAACTCATTCATGACTTCTAGAGGCATGACATTACATGATGCACTGGAATCAAACATGCAATTGTGAAGCAACCTATCTTTTATGAGAAAAGTTGTGAAGAATGGATCAACATTCAATTGGGAATCAACCAAGGATGTTCCCAAATATACTTTAGGTGCCTCTCCAAAATCTTCCATTGGTGGTGGTGTTTAAAGGCCAGAAATACTTTGAAGAGGATTCTCAACAACATTTACATTTCTACTTGGGGTAATCTTTTCTTCTTTTAATTGGAACACTC